>JAOXJP010265935.1:0-20590 GCA_025762735.1 Platanus orientalis
AGCCTCACTTCCCTCTTCTCGCTTTTGCATTGCTTCCCGCTTTCACTTCTCGTTCTGGTAACTATGGTACTAAGTAACCAATCTACATTTTTGCTATGAAATTATTTCTTCTTGCTTTATTTAATAATATGATATGTTATAATTTAAAAGAAAACCATGAATCAAATTACTTTAGGATCCATTGTGTTGAATTTAGGTTATTTATAGCAGGATGCCATGTGGGGCCTTGTATGATTTATAATTGTTAGAAACCATGAACAAGTATTACTTTGACCACCGACATATCTTATATTCCTATATGGCTTATAACTAATACTTTTTCCATTTAAACTTATCATACCTGTTAGATATCATTGTGGCATTTTGGCCCTAAAGATGTACTCATGTACATTTTAACATTTTCTGAACTTCAACAGAAAAAATTCTGCTCTTCCTAATATTTCTACAATACTTTCTTCAAACCTGAAAAATTTACAATGTTTCCCACAAAATTTCCTGATTCCAAATTACTAAATTTACCTCGAAATAGACATTATGAACCTAGTGTTAAGTGTACATGTATTTGTCCAGTAGGCTAGCTGAAAATCTTATTGTTTTGTAGGGTTGGCCGTAATCATATCACAAAAAATGACAGTTGTAAAGAAAAATGTTTTGTCTGCACAAAATATGAAATGAAATATTTTATAACAATTACTTGCATCCATGGTTTAAATTTCTTTGAAATTTTCGAAAATTACTTACTTTTTGGAAGGAAAAAACAAAACCATGGGAAATGAATGGTGGCTTATCGATTCAGCTTCTTTGAGGCAGAGATTGCATCTATTCAGCATGAGCATGCCTTTAAAAGTCAAGTGGCCTACCATGAGCACTCTATCCTGGAATGCCAAGCACAAGATCATTTTGGTCTGCTCTTTAGATCTCCATATGAACTTCACCAAAATATCCCCCCGCCTCGGAATGGCACAAGGAGAGAAAAAAGAAAAAAAAAGACTTTACGAAAAAGAAGTCTTCTTCAGATTCTTCAACCGTCTATCATCATCACGATCATTACTGCCAAGCCTCACCACTTCAAGCTTTTGGAGCAACCTTGACACTTCCTAATCATTTAGGTTTCTTCTTAGATGCAAATTTTACAAGATGGAGCTGTGGCTCCCCACCAATTGATCCCTGACTGTGCCTTCTTCATTCATTGCCAATCTAAAGAGCATGGAAAACAACCTTTGGAGGGGCATATTGTCATACCACACACCATTCCAAAAGCTAACACTACCTCCATTGTCCACCTTAAAGGTAATATGATCCAAAAATGTGGCATAACTTTTGAAATCCCTTTCCATAGATTGATTGGTCATGTATGTACCTTCCAGGATTTTGCTCTTCCAATCTCTATCCTTTACACCATACTTGGCTTGAATCACCTTTCTCCATAAGTTGTCTTACTCCACCCCAAAGCACCATAGCCACTTCCCCAAGAGAGCTTTGTTAACATTCTTAAGGGTCCCAACACGGCAACACCCAACTCCCCCTTCCGCATAAGGACAACAAATTTTCTTCCAACTAACCAAATGAAATTTCCTCTCCCCTACTGTGTTGCTACACAAAAATTTCCTCTGAAAATTCATCTTTGCAATCACTGAGGCTGGAGTTGTAAATAAAGATGGAGTAGAGAGGCAGGCTTGATAGAACAGTCTTCAGTACCACAATTTTTCCTCCTTTTGAAAGGTATCTTCCTTTCCACAAAAATAGCTGTCTCTCTATTCATTCTATCTCCGGATTCCACAGTGACTTAGACTTATAATTTCCCCCAACAGCAAGCCTAGATAGAAATTGGGAAGTGAAAAAACCCAAAACCCCATGATGCAGGCCAAATCCCTTAGGTTTGGAACTTCCCCCATTTCCATCATCTTGCTTTTATGGAGATTTATAAGCAAACCAGTTGCACCTTTGAAGGGAAGGACACATCACAAGTTTTGAATGTGCTCCTCCCTTGCTCAAAAAAAGAATAGAGTTGTCTGCAAATTGAAGAAATGAGACAGATGGGTCTTCATCTCCCACCTAGAAGCATTCAAGCATACCAAACCTTTCATCCCTACCAATCTACAAAGAGCCTCCATGATCATGATGAAGAGAAGCGGGGACAATGGATCTCCTCCTGGGGAGTCCTGTTCACCAAAAATTGAGAATGAAGGAGAAGACATGCAAATTGTAATCCAGCTATGACACTTTTGGCCAAACCCCATTTGTTGCATTAGGAAGTCGAGGAAAACCCAATTCACATGGTCATACACCTTCTCCATGTCAATTTGGAAAATCATTCATACTTTTCCTTCACTTATCCTCGCATCTATACATTTGTTTGCAAAAAGAGAACAATCTAGAATTTGTCTTCCTCTTACAAAGACACTTTGAGGATGAGCTATCACCATTTCCACGACTGTTTGCAACCTCCTTACCAACATCTTGGCTAGCAATTTGATGAATCTTCCCAGGAGGCTTATTGGGCAAAAGTCCCTCACCTTTGTTTCCCCATCTTTCTTCAAAATTAAGGCTATGAAGGTTGAACTTAGACTCTTGCACCACCCCACATGTTGAAATCCTGTCACTTTCATTACATCCAACCCCACCACATCCCAAAACACTGGAAAAAATGCTTAGAAAAGCCATCCGTCCTGGGAGCCTTGTCTTCCTTTAGGCTGTTTAGAGCTTCAAGCATTTTTTTCTTGCTAAGTGGTTCGAGAAGGGTTTTTCTAACCACTCTTTTCTCTTCTGGAATCTTGCTAAACTCAAACCCTTCCGAGCAAAGCCTAAAATCTAAATGCTCCAAATACAGGGATTTGTAGAATTCCATTATGTGATTGGCAATACTTTCTTTCTCTAAGAACCACCATCTCCCACTTTCATCTTGTCAACAGAATTGAATTTGGATCTTATGAAAAACTTTGTATTCTTGTCCCCTTCTTTTAGCCAACAAATTTTGGATTTTCTGGCACCAACTTATCTCCTCTATCTTTACCAATTTAAGGTATTCAGCCCTCTCTTCAACTCTCTCATTCTTTCCTCCCTTGTTATGGAAGAGTTATGTTCTTTCATGTCAATCTCTTTGATCCTTTTCAGGCACTTCATTTCTTTCCTTCCACACTACCTAATACCCCCTTATTCCATCTCTTCAACTCTTCCCCCAACGCTTTCAGCTTCTTTCCAAACACAAAGCCCACTAAACCTTCAAACTGAAAAGAGTTCCACCAATCCCTTACTTTTCCTTGAATCCCGAGTGTTCCACCCACATTATCTAGAAATGAAAAGGGCAAGGACACCTATTTCTTTTTTCACTTGTTAGGATGATGGGGAAATGACCTGAAGTTGGGTTTGGATGAGCCATCTGTTGGGCCTGCTTGTAGTGATCTTTCTAGCCGTTAGAAATCAGAAAACTGTCCAACTTACTCATGGTTAGGTCCTCTTGATTACTGGACCAGGTATAAACAGCTCCCATAAGCGACAAGTCCATCAAACGGTGATTGTTTATGAATTTTGAGAAGTTTCTCATATGAGATATGTACATCCCCCCAATAGGGCATAAAGAAAAGTGATGGAAATATTTCTTCCACTTTCTTTAAAATTATATAAAACCTAGTCTATTTGGAAATAAATAAAAACCTTTAAAACAAGAAACTAACCTAGATTAACCTAAAACTGATTAATAAATAAACTATCATACAAAAATGTTAAACCCAAAATTCCCGAAGTACCCCAGCATAAACCCATCAAATCTGAATATGGGCCCTTGTTTCGCATCATTCTCCTCTAGTGCAAAAAAAAAAAATCGTACTAGAGTTTTATAGTGATGAATGATCAGCTCCACTAGATGACTTAAAGGGATTAACCATGTAGCACGTCTAGGATGGATTTTTTGATGTCACACCTCATCCCAAGGAGATGCTTTATTGGCTTGTCTTGGAAATAGCTCATAATATGTTTCTTCAAGTTCATCTGAAATTACAACAAGAGAATAGGATAATGGTTCACTAACTCGCGTGGATATATCAAGAGGCTGCGGTTCTACATAGTAGTAAACCATGTCTATAGCTCTTGGCTCTTCTAAACTAGGACAGCAATGGTACATGTATCCACAAGTATAGCTGATTCATTTGAAAGACTTGTATTGTCTACTTTGTCCAGATTATCTCCCCCCTCATCAATAACATTGAAGCCACATTTTTCTACGTTCTTGTTTTCCTCTTTGTGCTTCTCTGCCACAAAATAGTGGTTCAGCCTAAGGCTCCATAACATCTTTCTTGGGCTCATCATTAACTTCTTTCACAAGCTCTTCATTATGCTATTGGAAATTATCACCAAGCTCTAGGGTAGTCATTTGGACAATCACTCTTTGTTGATGGCCTTTAAAAACTAATTGTACCATATATGTAGGCTCGTGGCTGCACTCGAAGGTGATAACGTGTACCATGGGTACAAATTCACAAAATATGAGTCTCCTCATCAATGGTATCTTTCCTTTCAACAATCCATCTCTGTCCCAACACCACCATAGAATCTTCCAAGGGAACAATTTTGCAAACAGTACCATCAAAATATCCTCCTTGTTTGAACTGAATGATAAAATCTTCATCATAATAGTGACAATATGCTCAAGCTACAAGATCCTATGAAAGCCTCTCAACAAAAACACGAAGAAATCAAACTTTCTTCTTACATGTCACTAATTAGAACTTTGATGGCCTTTCCAGAAGGGAAAATAATGTATTCTTAATTTCAAGAACCATCTTAGTTCTCCCAAGCTTTGCTCGTGGGACATCAGGATCGTTACTTTATTGTGTGGTACTAGAACAAGTAACAAGAATCATGTTTCAAGACTACCAAATCTTAGCTTCACATAATTTATTACAGCATAAACCTTGTAAACAATCAAAGGGAATAAAATCTTAAGCTTGCAGCTACAAATATAAAACATATGCAACAAAAATACTGGCATGATATATAGCAAACTCCATGGTAGAAAAATAAACTATGAATTCAATTGACACACTAAGTCCAAGCATAACATGGGCCAATTTCCATTTGTATCATATTTTATATCAAATAGCCATTTAAAGAACAAAACCTTGAACTAGCTGTTCTCTGCTCAGCAATTACTTTCTTCCGAGTGCGTCTCCAAAATGTGTTTGCAATGTTTGGTTCACTATGTGACAAACTGATAGAATCAAAACAAAACATATCACAACACTTCCACACATAACATGTCAAAATTGAATATACATTCATGTGCTAAGTAGGAAACAAATTTTAAAATATTTACACAATGCCAAAAATTCCCCGACAGTGTGCCCCTCTTCTAGACAGGCACACAGGCGGGGGCATTCTAACAAGAAACCCAATTGCAATAAAAAAATACAGAATAATTATAAATACATTGGAAAAGAATCGATATTTCCTTTATTTATACTGGACAGACATGATAGTCACGTAGTTAGATTATAACAATACATCCATTAGGTATTTTGGTTACACGTTTTCATAAGTTCGTAAGCCCATATATGGCCTGCACGTTTTTGTAATTGCTGTGATGGAATTAATAAAAATTTTGGTTGGTTTCTTGCTCTCCATGAGTGGAACTCATTCTCTTCTTCAAGCTTGAAGAGTCTTCAAGTCCTCAGTGCCTAAGGCTTGGCTTGGTTGGTGATTTCCAAGTTGTGAGTAGGTAATTTCTCACAAAAGTACTCTATATTTCTCCTTCTTCTTTTCTTTTTCTTATTCCTCTTCTTCTTTTTTCTCTTTTTCTTCTTTTTTCTCTCTTGTTCTTTACTGTTTTCCATTTTCTGATTTCTTGAATCAAGTGTGTGCAGCCTGAGTTTTTATATAATTTCAAATAGCTAGAAATCTCTGAACAACCTGAAATTTGGTATACATACTCCTCATATACTTCAGAATCACTCCATCAAATTTCAGATTTTTCTGATGAACGACCAGGGGTATTTTGGTAATTTCAGGTTTCTGCCCAAAAATTACAAAATTGCCCTTTTGAGTTTCTTTCTCCTCTTTTCTCCATCTTTTTTTGTTTCAATTCTTCCAAAACCATCTAATCAAGTTTCCTCTTCTATTTTCATTAGCTTGATTACTTAAAGTATGCTTAAATTCCAATTCTTGGTTCTTTAACCTTCTTGTTTCCGCTACATATCTTATGTTCTATTAATATTCTTAGCTATCATCCTACATCATTAGGTCTATCTCTGATCCAACACCCCATAGTAATGGGACCAGCACCAGGTAATGACCTTATTTGTATTCCCCTGGTATTTCATTCAGCCACCCCAAAAAAGTAAGGAAAAATATGGCAAACTTCCATCGAAATATTGACTCATGTTTCTAATACTTTCTTATTCTTAACCAACAAGACCAAAGAAAACGACATTTCAAAGCTTGGTGAAATATCAGTTGAGACTGAAATAAAACTCATCAAAGATAAACAATTGACACTACCTTAGCTTCCCCTCAATAGAGTTTGTCGGTCGTAACACTATGTTCCTCAATGAAGGACCTGATACATTCAAGGAAGCTTCTAGCTTCCGCTGGTACAAGGGTTGAAGGCCCTCATCTTGCTCTGCACTGCAAGTCATAGAGGAAAAAAAATTACTTTAGCTCAAGAAATGGATGTCAGATGATATACACTTCACCCAAAATAATAACAATAATAATAAGGGGTGACATGTCCCCAACATCCAAAGTACAATTGTAATTTGCATCTCAACTAAAGGAGCTCTACAAGATGGTACGCCTCATTAAAGAAAAGAAGCTTATGATATATTAGGAACATTATAAAGAGATACTTTACTTGGTGAAAACAGAAGGATTTTCAACTCATCAAAACTCATCCTTTTTCCAACTAAATTCAGAAAAGGAGATTTTAAAGCATTTAATCTATTTCCAAAGTTCATGAAGCAGTAATAGTTTAATATATTCGCCTTTTTAAATTCCTGGTTTTGTTATATGATATTTACTTGTGGTTTAAATTATCGATACATTTTTTGTTTCAAGGGATCAGTATGATACACAAGATATTATATAATACTCCAAAATACTGAGGTTTATCAAAGTGTATCATTGAATATCAGTATGTATCAATTTATTAGAAATCTATCAGCAGCTATCTGTATGTACAAACAAATCAGCACTCAAAAACATATTGCAAGGTCCCTGATTGTGAGAATTGTTGGAGTTAGTTGTTGTTTGTGGCTTCAAGAAGGGGAAGAAGAAGAAGAAAAAGAAGAAGAAGAAGAAGAGAGAACCATAAGGAGAGAGAATAATTGGATTTTCTCCCTGGTGAGGACATCCGAGTCCCTCATCGAGTGTACCAGCATCAGAGGAAGATCGAGCTTTGTTCGCTGTGATTTAAGTAGTTCGGGAGCATGTGAGGCCCACAGGCCAGCCCATGTGGGGGCTAGACTGCTAGCAGTTTGTTTAGTTTTGATTTACATTCTGTTTGGCACGATTCTCACGTGATTTGAGTAAGTGTAGGTTGTTTTATTTAAGTTTTATGTAATAGGGGCATAAGAGTAACTTTCTTTTTTTTTGAAAGGAAGACAAATTTGTAAAAGATAAGGGGGCAATAGCCTTAAAAGCCTTACTCCTTTCTTATTTTTTTAATGAAGATTGATTAAGACAAAGCAAGGTGGCTGGTGGCTACTCTTTTCTCTAGAGATTGGGGAATCTAAGAGACTCTCTTAGAGCAATTCACGCTTGGTGAGAGGCCAAGGAACCATTGCTCCTGAGCTGCTACTATATTTTACAGGTATTTAGTGGTTGTTCTTATTACTCTCTTAAACTTGTGTTGTTATTGATGGAGGTGGGTATGGCTGAGGTTGGTATGCTGTAACATGACATCTCCCTCTTGAATCCCACACTTTTCAACATTTAGAAGTTATACTAGTGCTGCAGCAAGTTTCTACCCAGATTTTAGAATTCCATACAAGTACAGATATCTAAATCAGTCCAGATTTTGGGTGATTACTCATGTGGGACTCTTCCTTTAGGTCCCCAATCCCAACCAATCAGTAGCAACATCATACTTCTAACTTTATTCGGATTGGCCTATTTTGTTGACCATAAATATTCAGAAATAAGCATTGCTGAATTGATTATTTTCATTAATCGGAAATATAGCTCTCTCATGACTATTAGATTATTCTTTTACTTGAATATGGACAGTACTTAGTTTGTGTCTAACTTATTTTTAAATCTTTTTTATATGATTATTGGATTGCTATTGCATAGTACAAAGACTCATTACTAAATCACTTTGTTGAAACCTAAGTTGTATGGTTGAAGAGTAGGAATTTTGGTTATATCGACTAATTATTTTGGGTAATCTGACTTGATCTCTTCACTCCTTCGCAACTTTCATGCATATTCCTTTAGTTCTTTGTAACCTACATGCATCCGGCATCACTCCCATATGGTATTTATTTTATTCATATAATAATGGGTGTGTACAAAAATACCCTCAAGTACAAAATGCCAAATATACCCATGTACCCCATACGACCACTATACTTCTACACTCCCCCTCAAGCTGGGTGGAAGATGTCGAAGAGATCCAACTTGCGAACCAAGGAATGAAACGAATCGCAGCTGAGACCTTTTGTAAACACATCAGCAAGTTGATATCCAGTCTTCACAAAAAGGGGTACAAATGATATTAGCAAAAAGTTTTTCCTTGATGAAACGACGATCAACTTTAATATGTTTGGTATGATTATGTTGCACTGGATTATGTGCGATGTTGATGGAAGCCTTATTATCAAAATAGAGGCACATAAATGAGGTGATAGGAAACCCAAGCTTAAAGAGAACATGTAACCACAAAAGCTCACAAACACCATGAACTATAAAACGGAATTCAGCCTCGGCACTAGAGTGAGTAACAACAGACTGTTTCTTGCTCCTCCCAGTAACAAGATTACCGCTAACAAAAGTGTCATAACTCAAGGTAGAACACCGATCAATAACAGAACCAACCCAATCAGCATCAGTATATTCCTCAACACACAAGCCAAACTGTCAAGAATACAAAAAACCAGCACCAGGACTATTTTTAGATACCAAAGAATACGATACACAGCATCAAGATGCATAGTAGTAGGGGTATGCATAAACTAGCTTACAACACTTATAACATAAGTGATATCAGGTATGGTGAGAGAGAGAGATAAGACAACCTATAAGACACTAATACCTGCCTGCATCAATTAGTCTGAGACCCACATCAGCTGTAAAGCAATGATTGGGATTAATTGGTGTGTCAGTAGGCTTACAAGCCATCATACCAATATCTGTCAAAAGATCCAAAGTATACTTTTGCTGAGAAATAAAAATACCTTTCCTGGATTTGGCCACTCCAATACACAAAAAATACCGCAACTTCCCCAAGTCTTTAATTTCAAACTCCTATGCCAATCGTATTTTTAATTGAGAGATCTCCACAGGATCATTATGAGTGACACTAATGTCATCCACATAAACGATCCAGGCAGTAAGACGATCACCACCAACACGCTTGATGAATAAAATATGATCAACCTGGCATTGACAATACCCAAACTGAAGCACTGTCAGTTTGAAATGCTCGAACCAAGCCCGAGGGGATTGCTTGAGACCATAGAGTGCCTTCTTCAACCAACATACATTTCCTTTAAAAAAGGAAGGAAAGAAACCCCGTGGCAGCCTCATGTACACCTTCTCAACCAAATCACCATGTAGGAAGGCATTTTTTACATCAAATTGGAGAAAATGTCAGCCTTTCTTAGCAACAACAAAGATCAACACCCGAATAGAATCCAACTTAACCACAGGTGCAAATGTCTCCTGGTAATCAATCCTATAAGTTTGTATGTAGCCCTTGGCAACCAAACGAGCCTTATAACAATCCGCAGATTCATCAAACTTTAACTTAATAGTGTACACCCACTTACATCCAACAAGAACCTTGTTCCTAGAAAGATCAAAAAGCTCTTAAGTGCCATTCTTTTTAAGTGTAGCCATTTCCTCTTGCATAGCAGCCCTCCACTATAGCTGAGACAGAGCTTCTATAACACTACGAGGCACAAACACAGAAGACAAAGCAAGTGTAAAACAACAAATGACAGGGATAAAGGATGATAAGACGCAAAATTAGCCAAATAATATTTCAAACAAGATCTAACACTCTTTCGAATTGTAATAGGGAGGTCAGAATCATTAGAAAGAGGAAGAATAAATGAAGGATTACCTAGATCAGGAGATAGACCTAAAGAGACATCTTGGTGGAGTGCAAGAGGATCTTTACTGTAGTCACCTTTTTCTTTCATGAATAAACTTTAAGAACCTTTTCCCTCATATTACCAGTACCTAAATAAAAAAATAAATGATGGAACAGGAAGTGGGGTAAAGGAAGACTCCACTGTGAAAGCTCTCTCTAAGTCTTCTAAGGAAGAGAAAAGAAAGGAATTGTCTCATGAAATGTAATGTCCATAGACAAATCACTGCCTAGTAAGAGGGTGGTAACACTTATAACCCTTCTAATTAGAAGTATACCCCCAGAAGATGGATTTAAGAGATTTAGGATCAAGTTAGGACCTCTGGAATTTGTCAACATGCACATAACAGATGAACCCAAAAACCCCAAGTGGAATAGGAAAAAAGGTAGCAGGTGAAGATAGGACATCAATAGGTGTCTTAAAACCAAGAACTCTGGTAAACATCCTATTAAAGAGAATTACAGCAGTCTGGACAGCATCAAACCAAAACTTTTAGGCACATTCATGGTAAACAATAATGTACGAGACACTTTAAGTAAATGTCTATTTTTTTCTTTTTGCAACCCCATTTTGTTCAGAAGTGTTTGGGCAAGTGGTTTGGTGGATAATTCCCAATTGATCAAGGAGTTGTGAAAAGGAATGAGACATATACTCTCCTCCATTATTAGAACATAGGACCATAATCTTTTTTGTTAAACTGGACAACCATTTTTTAAAAAGAAACAAATGTAGTGAAAACATCACTTTCAATTTCAATAAATATATCCAAGTACCTCGAGAATAATCATCAACAAAAATAACAAAGTATTTAAACCCAGATAAAGAAACAGTAGGGGCAAAACCTCACACATCATAATGAACAACATCAAAAGAGATTCACTTTTATTCAAACTAACTACATAAGTGGTTCAATCATGCTTTGCATACTCACAAGGTGCACAATGAAAAATAAAACTAAAACTAGAAGATAACTATAGAAACAATATTTTTAGAAAGAGAAGGGTGGCCCAAACGATTGTCACAGGGATAGCTACTGAGACCCAGTATTGCAATCCTTTATTGCTAGAGCTGGAAGCTGTTAAATTGGTAATGCTGAATGAGAGGGAACATCCAAGATGTATAATCCATTATCCTCATGCTCCCTACCAATCGTCCTCCTCGAACCCTAGTCCTAAAAGACACAATGAAAAAAAAAAAAAAGGTTACACTACAATTTAGTGACTTTGTTAGATGACTCACAGATAACAGATTTAAAGTGAAGTTTGGGACATGGAGTACAAAGGACAAGGGTAGAGAATAAGTGACAGGGATACTCCCCTTACCCGTAATTGAAGACTAAGACTCATCTGCAATGCGAACCTTATCATTTCCAAAACAAATAGAATATAAAGAAAAAAATGAAAACGTACTAGTCATGTGGTGAGAAGCTCATGAATCGATGATCCAAGAGTGACTAAGGGTAGAAATACTAGCATTGAACGCAGAGGTGGAGGCACCTGACTGTGTAAAGGAAGTTCGAGGGGTCAAAATGGATGTATCCAAACTAGACGTAAAGCGTCTCAAAGTCTCAATCTCATCACGGGAGAGGGAGCTGGTAGCAGGATCAGAAGTAGGTGGTGTAGTATCAAATGAAGTAGATATCATGGAATTAGCACTCGGCCTAACACCACTAATGAATCGAGAACCTCCACGCCCCCCAGACATGAACCTCGTTGAGGAGAACAACTCTGAAACTCTTGGGGATGACCATCCAAACCCAATAGGTGTCATTTATATGTCGAAAACGGCCACAATGCTGACATTTAAACTTATCTCTATCATCCTTTGAGAAACCACTCCAACCACCACTCCCAAGACCATGAGAACCTTCACGACCACCATGCTGAGCGAAAAAGATAAATGCTAATTTTTCTGTGGAATGAGGTGGTGGAGGACTCAGCATGGTATGACGACAGTCCTCCTCTTCTTGAACATAAGAGTAAACCTCACTAAGTGATGGGAGAGGATCCTTTCTAAGGATTTGTATGCGGATGCTATCATATTCGGAGTTTAGTCATGCCAAGAAATCAAACACACTGCTCTCCGCAACCTCCCTATACTCAAATACATCTTCTAAACACTTTAGACAATGAGTCTTGTAATAACCAATCTCTTGCCGCAGCCCTTTAAGTGTAGAATAGTAAAAGAAGAGGAACTTATCACCCTGGCAAAGTTGGGACACCTTCTGACACAAATCATACATCTTTACCTTATTCCCTTTCTTGGAATAAGTCTGAATCGTAGGGTCCCAAATATCTTTAGCAGTTGGCAAATGTATGAATGTGTTAGAAATTTCAGGCTACATAGAATGGAGCAACCATGACATAACTGTAGCATTTTCAGCCTACCACTTGGGAAAGGTAGTTGATTTTGAATCTGGAGCCTTTGTCTCACCCGTTAGATATTTTAGCTTCCCTTTAATTGTAATGTATAGTTGGGCTGAATGAAACCAAGGGAGGTAATTACTCCCATCAAATCTGACTATTGTAATAAGTGTGTTAGGGGTTTTGTTCACCACTCCAACACCTCCAAAATATAACATCATTGGTCTCTGACATATTCGAAGCCTCAACCACAAAATATCACAAACCACAGAGTAATATAAACCCAAGCAAATATCCACCAACCACTACAACAAAACCCTCACTAGTCTATTTGCACAAGAAACAGTCCCCATAAGTAAAATAACTACTACTCACAACCCATAATAGAAAAGCCTTAAAGACGCCACACCATACACATCCCGATAATGGGTCCAATCAACCCAACAACTTGTGAACAAGAGAGCACCAAGAAAAAGTCATTCTAAACACTTACTATGGATCAACAACACTTCCGAAGATTACACAATCCATTTGAAGGTTGCATAACATTTTTAATAATTTGTTTTGAACGAAAACAGGCAAAAAAAAGTCAGACGTCAATAAAGAGCCCAAAAAATCATTATCGAGAGAGCTCAATACTCAACCAAATCAAGTGGGAAAAGAAGCCACTGATTCTCCATGAAAGAACAACCCATCCTTGCCAAACAATCCTCCAAAAAACTCTCATATCTATCAGATCAAGCATATTTAACAAATCAGCATTTTTTTGAGTTCTACATATATCCCTTAAAAAAATTAGTTATGATGCCCCAAAAATTACAAAAAAAAAAAATTCAATACAAAGTAGAACTTACGATCTATCAAACCATATAGTCGACCTAGTTTGACACATGTACGGCCTTGCTAACGTCAACAGCTTTTTTCCTTCCGGTTTGTCGTTTGGTTGTGTAGATCAATAACCTACAGGCTCTGGTACCAAGTTGGTTGTTGTTCATGGATTCAAGGGGAAGAAGAAGAAAAAGAGAGAAACGTAGGGAGAGAGAATAATTGGATTCTCTCACATACGGTATTTATTTTATTCATATAATAATGGATATGTACAAAAATACCCTCAAGTACAGAATGCCCAATATACCTATGTACCCTATACGACCACATATACTTCTACACTTGGATCATCCAATCCAGGGTCAGAACGGCTAATCCGATCTGATCCTAACTTGGTTTTGGGCCTAAACGATCCAGGTCACCGATCTGAGTTTTTGAACCATGATTTTGAGCCACCCTAAAGCTCTATGTGGTATCAATGTGGGGTTGGGGATTAGGATTGTTGTTGTATATATCATATTCTATGAAGGCACCCATTATACTTTAACACTTATCCTATGTACGGGTAGACATGATTATCTATATATATATATATATATATATATGATATTATCATTGTGTTATGGATTTGTGGAATGGAATTTTTTTTCCATTTCTTAACTCTGTGGATTTATAGCTTTATTATGTAGTGATTTTTATCAATTTCTAACCCATAGTGTTCAAGACATGCATGACAACATCTATGAGTATATCACAAGGATACCAGCTTCCAACAAATGATACCTAGGTAGGCAATGATGCTTATTCTAACATTTCCTAATGTTTCACCCAAAATTTCCAAGGTTACATAATGTTGCATAGATTTTATAAAAAACAATATCTCTCATGAGGGTATCAATTTCCAACAACCTTCATAGATGGTTATTTTGTACCCTCTATCGGAATGGAAGAATAATATATTTGTTACGTACGGAAAACAGTGTAAAGGTCAAGTTAAAGTAAATGGTAGATCAGTAAGAAAGGAAGTGATATCCGCAATACAAATGAGTTGCAGTCGATTATTTGGTTGATATTCCAAGGACTATGAGTTTGAAATTTTTATTAAAATTGAAAACATTGTCTTGATGTTCAATCAGGAAGGAGTTGCAGGATTGAGCAATCCCATATCCAATTGGGAGGTTAAGGATGGTGTCGTGGCACATCCACAAATTGGGAATAACATCTCCATCATTGGATCTAATCGGGCATCTGATGATCCAAGGGTGTCAGGAGTTAAGACATGTCATGGATCGTTGATGGAGGGAGAGGAAAACACTATTCGAATCTCAAATTTTGAAGTGGAGAAACCCTCACAGCAATCAGCTGATTTTTCAATGGATAATCTAGACCCCTTGTCCAATGCTGAGACAAAGACGAATCAGGTACCTAAACTGGTGTGGCATCAAAAAGCCCATAGGGCCGGATCAAGTGGAAGTCCACAGTTGGACCAAGGTTGTGACTCTACTACTAATCCTCCGATTCAACCAAATCTCAAAAGGCCTCTCATTTTGTCAGACCGACTCCTGATTAGGGCTTCTTCGGGTCTCTTTGTCGAGGGGTATGGTGTGTTGCTAGGGATGAATGGGGGTGATATTATAGACAAGTACTGGATGCTTTATTTGATGAAGAATGTCGTTGACTAGTTGATTCTATTGGATTCATCCCCTATGAAAGCAGTAGTTGAAAGGGGGGAAGTGGCTCACATGACAAGGTGATCAGTGAACCTTCCCATGGATCAAAGACTGAAGATGTGACCCCTTCTCAGTCGTTGGTATGTGTTGAAAGCAATGACTCGATATCGGGATATAAAACGTTGGTGATGCTGCCCCACAGGCGTCCAATTGTAATAGGGATTATGGTACTCCAACGTTTTCCCCAACCTATACGTCTTTGGTGGCTAATTCATCATCGTCGATTGAAGTATCTTGTCTCCAATTCGTCAATCAATGAACCTTTGGGGTTGGGGGATCTACTATTTGGACCTCAAAGCTTAGATGCAATAATAGCTGCTAAAGCTACTATTCAAGCAACGAATATGTCACTGATGATGAGTAGAGATTGCAATGGGAGAATTCTGTGGGGTCTCCGAAAATTTTTATACTTGGCCAAAAGCTAAAACTAGTGGACTATGACGACTCTTCAGAGCTGAATGGGCTTGAGTTGCAGCAAGCTTCTAAGGACGAATTCCAACAGCATGCGATTATACAGTTGGGCATGCAAATCATGAGGTGTTAACTCCTAATGGGAATCGGGCCACATCCATTTCTCCTGCTGGTAATTTTTCCCTGCCAAGAATGTCTCAAACTTCTCATGTCCATTTATGTAAAAATGTTGTTTCTCCTTCATCTTCTATTGTCTCTTTGGATTTCAGTACTGAAATTCCACTACATTCCCATTCCAATGTGTTATCCCTTACTATTTCTTTTTAAGTTATGGATTACCATAATTATTCATCTTTGGAGAATATGGTGACAAGGAATGGTAGGGATAAGGTGTTGGTAATTGAAGCTGCACATGACTCGGTATTGACAAGGATCGATAATTTTTAGGGAATATGGGATTTAAAGTTCTTAACAAAGAGGAGAATGAGGTTTGGTTATTGGATTATATGGAATCAAAAAAGGAAAACAACCAGTTATTGACTATGAAAAAGGAAAAGGGAAAATGAGAACCTAAAAATATGGAATGGGAAATGAAGGATGGACTAATGTAAACGACAGAAAAAATGGGGAAAAGGTCTTCTAGGGGAAAAAATATCATTAAACCATGAAGATTTTGTCTTAGAATGTGCACAGGTTGGGAGGAGTGAAGAAAAGAAAGGCAATTCATGAATGTATCAATAAATATAAGCCTAATTTGATTGTTCTTCAAGAAACAAAGAAGAAGATGGTGAATGATAGGCTTATCCGTGATTCAGTGGGAAAGAAGGCTTCGAAATAGTGTGCTTTCCCCACAGTTGGCATGGCTAGTGGTATTTTGTTGGCTTGGAATCCGTTGGTGGTCAAGAAAGTTGATTTGTTCATAGGGAGGCAAGGTATCTCTATCATTTTAAAGAACATATGCAAAGAATTGGAGTGGATGTTTACAGGTGTGTATGGACCTGCGACTCATCAAAATAGTGAGTTGTTTTAGGAAGATCTTTTAACATAAGAAGGGACCGATTTGGGTTGTGGTTAGTAGGAGAGGACTTCAATGTGATTAGGTTGGTTCATGAAAAAAGACCGACTAGTAGCATTACGAGAAGTATGTATGATTTTGGTAACTTGATAACCAATGCTCTCTTCGGCACAATCCTTTAACAAATGCTAAAAATTCTTGGACTAATGATCAAGATCAAGAATCCCCTATTATGTGCAGTCTTAACAGATTTTTAGTGTCCACCACCTGGGAAGATCTTTATCCGCAGTTTGTCCAAGAAGCTCTCCCTAAAATTGCATTTGATCCTCTTATCTATTTTAAAAAATAAATTTTGGACCGTCCCTATTTAGATTCGAAAATTTGTGGACGTTTCATCCTACTTTCAAGGACAATATTCATTGTTGGTGGAACGAATGTGAACTATAAAGTGCATGGCTGTACTAGTTTCCAATTTATGAAGAAGTTGCAATTTGTTAAGAATATATTGTTGGAATGGAACAAATCTACTTTTAGTTTGATTAGGGAAAACAAGGAGAAGTTTTGGGACGAAATTCTTGTTTTAGAAAAGAAATTGAATGAGGAGGGATGCCTTGCTCGGGAGGTTGGAAATCAGATAAAAGCCCTTTTGGGGGAGATGGAAGTGATCTTAAGGGGGTAGGAAATTCACTGGAAGTAAAAGGCCAAGTGCAAGTGGTTGAAGGAAGGTGATGGTAATATGAGATTCTTTCATAAAGTGGCTAGTGGAAAGAAAAGAAGAAATTTGATAACTAGATTGAATGTTAATGGGGAAGAGACTAAAGATGTGGACGTTATCAATGGTGAGGCAATCAGTTTTTTCTCTTACTTGTACTTTGAGAATGCAAAGGAGCAGCCTTCATTGATAATCTTTTTTCTAGCTGGTTGAGGGAAGAGAATGCTTTTTCCATTGAATCTATTTTTTTAGAGGAAGTCAAAGAGGCTATTTTTAGTATGGACAGGGATAAATCTCCAAGTCTAGCTGGCTTTTCCATGTTTTTTACCAAGAATGTTAAGAGATTTTAAGGGCAGATTTGATGAAAGTTTTGATTGAATTTTATGAGAGGAGCAATACCCATAAGGGAATGAAAGCTACCTTTATTTAACTTATTTGGAAGGAGGGGGCTAAGGATCCTTCTAATTTTAGACCCATACGTCTAGTGGGTAGCCTTTACAAAATCATTGCTAAAGTCTTATCTAGAAGGCTAAGGGGTGTCATGGAAGGTATTATTTCAAACTCCTAAGATGCTTTTGTAAAAGGGCAGCAAATCATGGATGGTATTCTCTTATTGGAAATGAGCTTATTAATGATAGACGAAAATCCAAAACACTATGATCGATCTGCAAAGTTGATATGGAAAAAGCATATGATAAAAAGTGGACTGGTATTTTTTGCAGTAGGTTCTTGAAAAGAAAGGTTTTGATGGAGGCAAATGGATCGGTTGGATCATGGGCTGTATAGACCACCCTCATTTCTCAGTTTTGATCAATGGTACCTCCAAAGGTTTTTCAGCTCCTCTCGGGGGTTAAGAAAGGGGGACCCTTCGTCTCCATTTCTCTTCACACTTGTAGCTAATGCTTTTAGTGTAATAGTGGATCGTGCAAAAAATCACTCCCTCCTGCAAGGTTTTTCGGGTAGTGGAGATGGCCTTTGTATTTCAAATCTTCAATTCATGGATGATACCATTTGTTTCATTGATGCCAATGCCCTCCAAGTGTCAAATTTGAAACTCATTTTGCGGATTTTGGAAACTATCTCAGGATTGAAAGTAAACCTTTCCAAATCCAGTGTGGTAGGAATTGGGGTGAACAAGGACGAGCTATCGTTATTCGCAAACCTATTTGGGTATAGGGTGGAGTCGTGGCCGCTAAAATACCTTGGGCTCCCTATCGGTAGGAATCCAAAGTCTATTTCTTTTTGAGATCCGGTTACGGAAAAAGCTCATAAGAAAATGGCAAGTTGGAAGAACTCCTATGTTTCTTTAAGAGACAATGTTGGTCATTATAATAATTACAATAATGACATCGCTTAATAAACCCCTTATAGGGTTTAAGACACCACAAGGATATTTTGGTCATTATAATAATTACGATAATGACATTGCTTAATAAATTAAGTAAAATTTGCTTAGAGGTCCCTTTAACCTGTCCTTTTAACACAAGTACCCTGTAACATTAAAATCCCCATCAAATCTTTGGGAAAAAATACTTTCCACACATAACTCAAAGATATTGATCCATTCATTATCTAAATTTAACACCTCTAGCAAATAATAAATTCTTATAGTAGCAAAACCTTTTCAAAATAAATTAACTGTTACAATATAAATAATATCCTTTTAAAAACAAGTTTCCATTTATTATTCTCTGGGGTTGCAAGAGATCTCATCAAATAATAGATGATAAACTTGCACATCAAACTGTACATGTGGGAAAGTAGTGATGAGTTCCTATCTCAAAAACTACCCAATCACCCTAATGAATTTTTCCAACACCCAACTGATCAAAATATTGCTCACCTTTTGATCAATCAAAGTATTGGATCCATCCACCTAAATGACTATCAAAATCCTCAAGTAAATAGGATCACTTTGTAAAAAAAAAAAAAAAAGTATGATGCTACAATATTGTATGAGAATTTCCATAAGCATCTACTCACTGGAGATCCAGCTCAATGTACACGCAACACATAAAAGTATGTGGATGTGAAGTAACACTTCCGTGACTGAGAATAAATCAAAGATAAACTACTAAAATATATAAGCGGATTAGAAGAAAAAAAATTTTAAAATAACTTATCCTAACTACTATAAATCCAGTTTAACCATTCCATTCTATCTATGGCCATAGCTTCCAATAAATCATAAGCACCCATGTCTTCCCTTCCCACTTTAACCCACTTCATTTTTTACCTTTCCATATTATTTTAACACCTTCAACTTGCACCATATCACTCCTCACTATTGAAGTCATTGGTTTTCAATGCACACAACCGAACATCTCAGTCAACTTGATCTCATCTTGTAACCTATTGGTGCTACCCCTAACTCCTAGGGAATGCATTCAATTATAATTTTGTCCTTTCTAGTCTAGCTACTCAACAATCTAAACATCCTCATCTCAGCTACACTCATTATATGTATGTTTTCTTTCTTGGTTTCCCAATCTTCTGCTCAATAAAGAATGGCTGGTCTCATAGTCATCTCCATCTCAACATCCTCATCTCAGCTACACTCATTATATGTATGTGTTCCTTTTTGGTTTCCTAATATTCTGCTCAATAAAGAATGGCTGGTCTCATAGTCATCTTACAAGATGTCCCCCTCTATTTTAATGGTATGTGTCAATCACACCGTATCTTAGAAACACCAATCCACTTCATCCATCCTATTCTATTTCTATGGCCAACATCTTCTTCAATCTCTCCCTCCATATGGATGATTGAGGAAAGATAATGAAAATGGTCACTTGGCGATATCTCTTGGACATCAAACTTAACAACTCCCATGCTTCTCATAGTTTTAATAGAATTGCACTCCACATATTCTGTTGTGGTCCAGCTTAACTTAAAACATTTTGATTCTAAAGCATCTCTCTGTAGTTCTATATTAACATTTACCTCTATAGTCCTATCAATCAAAACTACATCATCAGAAAAAAACAGACCATGGGACCACATTCTGTAATTCCTACTCACCTTAATTATAAATAATACAAAATGATACAGGCTCAATACTGATCCCTGTTGTAAACCTACGGTGATTGAAAACTCATTTTGTCTCTTAGCACAGTTGTCCTAACACTAGTTATTACTCCAACATAGATATCCTTAACTAAGTCTATATATATATATATATATATATATATATATAGCGAGAGAGAGAGAGAGAGAGAGAGAGAGAG
>JAOXJP010265945.1:0-35157 GCA_025762735.1 Platanus orientalis
ATAAGATTCTATACATGACCTCAAAATCTTGTAATTGGATTGAAAGTAAGCAACTATATACCAAAATTATTAAACCTTATACTCGAATCAATCTTCACAACATCAATTTTCTTCTTCACCAAGGAAGTTAAAAAAATATCACCGCCACTCTTGTGGTTTTGAACCCATGTGGTGAAATACAGAAGCTAGAATTTGGAACAATCGCTTCTCAAATAGCATAAACAAGGTTACACTAGCCCAACAACCAAAAAGAAGAAGAAGATAAATCAAATAGATGAAGATATGGGGGAAGAGATAAACACTAATTCATAACTTGAAATAAATACATCACTTGTATGAACCACCACTTGCATAAGATATGGAGCTTGGAGATGTGTTGGATTTCTACTTCACTCTTAGGAAGGGTTTATAGGAACTTCTTAAGGGATTTTTAAAGGAGAAATATAGAGAAAACCACCTAGCATTTATATATAGATGTTGGGAAGAGAATGATGCATGAACCAACACTTAAACTCGAAGTTTCCAATAAATATTCATGGGTAAAAGGAAGCAAAATGGGATTGCATAGGAACTTGATGAATGACTATGGGAAAATCTATTTGCTTGACTAAGACTAATGGAGACAAGGGAATGGTTGAGTGGGAATTGATGAGGTGCTTGAAAATTGAAAGGAGGTTGTATGGGAAAGTGATGTAGTGTGACATGTGGCAGCACATGATTTCAGGGTGGATAGTTTTCAGAGAAAAATCTAGACAAAAAAGTAGTTACTAAGAGGGTTTAATATGATTTCTATTTTATCTAGAAAAGTTTTCTTCTGTTAAGTTTTTTGGTTTTATTAGGAACATTTTTATCTTTTAAGTGTTGGCTTTTAGTAAGAGAGTTTTTAGAAGTTTAGGATTTTATTTGGGTTCAAAAGGGGAAATTAGCACAAATTTGGAATTTAAAAGGTTTTTCACAGTGTTTCTTCCGGATGGCATAACTTTTTGGACAAATATCTAATTGACACAATCCGTGTTGCATTGGAAAGAAGACTTCAAGGGATACAATCTCTATTTCACAAAGGATTTCCAAAGTTGACCATTTTCAAGGTGAAAATCTTGCTCTAAGATGATGCATGTGATTGGAATCTTTCCATACAAAATTTTTGGACGAATTTCTTTTGATTTGCTTAAGGATTTTCTATATTTTGGTTTTTTAGTCTATAAATAAAAAAGCAAAGTAATGAACATTAGTGATAATTATTGAGTTTTTGAATAAAAGTTTTCTTTGTTGAGATTTGTTCTCTATTAATTCTTGGTATTTTCCTTTGAAAAAAATAACAAGTCCTTGTTCCTGGTATTTTTTATTGTGAAAATCAATAGGTTCATGAAAGGTTGTTCTCAATTTGTTTGTAAGATTCATCCCCAATGCTCGAACTGCATCAGTTGGTATCAGAGCTAGCATTGATTTTCTTACACCATGCTAAGAAGATGTCTAGGTGTTCGTGAAGTTCTGCTAAATGAAGTACACGAGCATGCTCATATCACATGATTGGTTCAACAAATTGAGGTGTTAAACCAAAGAGCCACCATCCATGCTACAATATTGCGGTTCAACACCGGAATCAATCACTAAATTCACATTTTGTGGAGGATTTCAGGAATGATCTTGATAATCTTTTTGCTGATTATGGACCAAAGAGGACGCCAGTAGTTGAAAACCCCATAAACTATCATGATTCTAGGCAATGGGGGTCTGAGTGGATGATTGAGATCCCTGAATCCCGATGAAGTTTACATTCAAAAGAATTCCTTGATTGGGACAATACTACAGAGGAGGAAGATGTTTTCAAAAAGCTAGAAATGTATATATTTCAAGAGTCAAACAAGTCAAGTAAAAAATATTCATCTATAACTATTTTTTATAGTCCTATGTATAATGATGAAGATATGAGTGATGAACTGCAATGGATGAATAACTTATCTTTTGTCAAGCATGATCAACAGAAGCAATACTATGAAGGTAGAGATACAAGTAGTCAATCTAATTTGGCTACCAAGGACATTCAAGATTCTTCTTATACACTAAAAAGGGATCTTGAATCAATTGTTCAAGAAGATACATTAGAAAATCTTCTGGTAATACAAATGATGAAAGATGAAGTGGTCCAAAAGTTGAACCTAGAATCCATGAGTGAAAGATGAAGTGGTCCAAAAGTCACGTAGAGATTGGTAATAAAGAGGTACATGTCTACTTAGATGGAGACTGATATCCTCTGCGACACTTTCTTTGTGCAATGCTCGAGGCCAAGACACATGGGGTGAGACCCATTCACTTTTGGAGGTGATGGGACATCCCAAAAAGTGAATGGATCCCACCCCTATATCTTGACCCTCGAGCGCCACACAAGGGGTTCATTCGTCATGGATATCGCTCCTCAAAATTGTGGGTGAGGTGACCAACAAAGTGGTGCAGCCTGATCGGGTTCTCAAGTTCTTACTAGCTCAAGTCGGTTTCGCTTCAACAGTTGTGATGATGAAAGCCCATGTAGCCATATCAAAAGAAAACAATTATATATATATAATATATATATATATATATATAAGTATGAAAAACTTCATAAAGGGTTGTTGCATACATAGGATCACAAACAATTTTGATAAAAAAAACAATAATATTTCTTCCCGATCTTTACGTAGTGTAATAATTGATGCCTTGTACTAGGTAGCCGTTTGATGAGAGAGAGGAAATGTTTGGTCATTCGCCGAGGTTGCGGTTGGTCGTCCAGATTTGGGCCAAATCCGATGGAATTCATAATAGGATTCTATTAATAAGACGGATCTAGCGTTCTGGTTGGTAGGATTAGAAACCTATTGATTTCCATGCAAATCCAATGGAATTCATCTTTTTGTATTTTTTTAGTTTTCCTTTTCCATCTCAAAAAGTCAGATTTGTGATCAAATCCTGTGGAAAATCCTCTCTTTTGTGTTGACCGTTGATCTCTTATGGATTCCAAAAAAATTGTTTTCTATTTCTTGGCAATCAAATAACAAATGGGATTTTTGTATTGCTTTCAATTCCCTTTCTAATCCTTTCCATTCCTTTGTACTTTTTGGATTCTCAAAATCCTTTTTCTAATCCACTTAAATTTGGACAATCAGATGGAGAACTCTCTCATCCTCTGTCAAAAAAAAAAAAAAAAACTCTCAAGGAGTTACATTACTTTTACATTTTTTTATTATGTTTACAATTGTAGTACCATATTTTCATCTTCCAATCTGCAGGGATAGAAGGCTACATTCAGTCTGCAATATTTTGTCCTTAATTCACTTGCCTTTTATCTTATACTTTAATGAGTAGTTTTAAATTAGCAGTCATACTATAATACTAAAGGTTACGTGTTATAATAGCGTACATAAATAATTTTAACATTAACCCCAACCTATTTCCCAACTTAACAAATACAAAATATATTAACCTAACTTAATGCACTCGTAATCGGATATATTCATATTTGTATCCAATATTCAACTAGCTTAATTAACCAATACAAATATAAACTTATGTGCATCCAATTTGGTTAAATATTCATTCATTTAAAAAACAAACTAAATATGGATATATCAATATCTAGTTCTTTTTTTATTTCAGAAAGGATGTTATGTCCAGGATTTGGTGTCTAGGATAGTGTCCAAGACATCAGGGGCCATCATATGGAATAAAATACATATTCCATATTCAAAAAATGGGTCACCCACCCATTTTATTCCATATGACACCCCCTGGTGTCTTGGACATGAAATCTATGACAGAACATCCGTTCCCTTTTTATTTACACCCTATCTAGATAACTCTTGACACAAGCTCTCTCTCTCTCTCTCTCTCTCTCTCTCTCTCTCTCTCTCCAAAGATGTCTATAGTACTTGATAGCGTATCAGTTTGTGAACTCCTTTTCGCTCGTCAGATAGTCTCACAACTGTTCCAGGTCCCTGGTGGAGTGAGCACTACACACACGAAGCAAGAGAAGGTTAGGAAGTTAGGTGCCAACGGGGGGCCAGCCTCTAGCTCTCTAACTGTCAATTCATATAAGAAGGGGAATGTAGAAGGAGACTTCTCAAATTAGGGTTTCTGATATCTCGTACCTGGAGAGTGAATCGCTACCCATATTTATAGGTTTGAGTAGTGGCGTATCAAATGAGATCCCGCATGTCACTTTCCCCCACATTCTTAGTCGTGTCTCCCCCTACCCTCTCTGCTATTTTCTTAGAATGTCAAGCCTACTACAGAGAATACTTTCTCTTCATAACGGTTTCTGGGTTGTGCTTATCTTTAACCTGAGTAGTCGGGGTTTTTAGAGTATCAGGTGCCTCGAGGTCTCAACTAGCATTTAAGTGTTGGGTGATCTAGTCAATAGTCGAGGTTATTTTTGGATTGCTTGGGGAGTCGGATGCCGAGGGGTATATCTAGTTTTTCACCAATGGCCTTGGGATTATTGGGTCCGGGAATCTTCGAAGGTTCTCGGGGCTGGTTTTCTCGGGGATTCTTTGGGCCGATTCCCCTAGGGTTAGGAATGTGCTGATTCATCGAGGTCAACTAATAGGGGTCTCGGTATCCTTCCCCATCAGTTGCCTCCTTATTCTCGGGTCCATGGTTACGTGGCTCAAGAATACGAACTATTTATGGTTGTTACTATTTATTTTGGCACAGGCAGCGTGTCATTTTAGTTACCGAGGTGACATCGACTAGGGGTAGGCGCTAATGATGGTCTCGCATTTAATGGGTTTCAATAACTGAGGGGACATGCTAGTGCCGGTTACGAGTCATGTCAAACGTCATATCTTTTCAAATCCCTATGTCATCGAACGGCCAGGTTTAAACCTTTTAGAGATTTTAGGATTCCCGCGTCGCCTCATTTTCTGGGTTGATTTTGCCAACCCATGGATGCGTGACACACATAGGGTCCAGAATAGTCGAGGTTGCCTATAAGTATTCCTCTCAGAACATTGCTAGGTTTTTCTTTATCTTTGCTTTTTATCTTTTGTATTTTCTACTTACATCTTGGGCGATTTCCGGTGAGCTTTCCTCATCCCTAGGCATGGTCATCTCTATCGTCAACACTTACTGCATTTCTGGGCTCCCTCAATCGTTTCTGACTATCTTCCCACTTTTTGGCATTCATTTCTCCATCGTCTTCGGCACTTTCTCCGGTCTGTTTTCTTTTCCTAGGTACTCTATTGTTGCTTTGTGGTTCATGTTTTAATTCATCGTAGTTTCGCTAGTTAGCTCGTTCTCTTGCTTGTTTGTATTTCCTAGCTTTATGTTTCTATTTAGCATATCTATTTTTCTTTCCCCCCATTTTTCCCTCTCTGTAGATCCTTGTTCTTTTGCTATTTTGTTTAATGGTGTCCGGGTATATCGTTGACTGGATGGTCGACGAAGCCGACAACCTATCAAAAGTTCAACAGAACCCCATCGAGTAGGCCACCTAGCCAGCTCCTTCTAGTGTCTAAGAGGCGGCGGGAGAGATTGCTCCCGAGCAAGACTTTATCCCCGCCCTTTATGGTTTTGACCTAGGGGTATGAACCTTAACTAGGTATTACTCCACCTATTCCATTCACAAGGGGGTCGTCTTTTTTGCCCCCGGGGACACCCGGGCCTTCGAGGCCCCTGTCAACAGTATAGCATTGTACGAGCAGGACCTTATGGTGGGGCTTAGGTTTCCGGTTCCCTTATTTTTAGCGAACTGCTATTCAGCCTTGGATTGACATCAGGGTAGCTAATGCCTAATGCTTGGTAGATAACCATAGGATGCATGATCCTATGAGAATTAACCTTCAAGGGGAAGCACCACCTTACCCTAAATGGTTTATTTTATTGCTACTACCCAAAGGAGCAGGAGCTGGGGTGGTTCTTCTTCGCTAGTTGGGACCTGGCTACTACCCTAGTTACTGCACTCCCGAACTCCAACAATGGGTGGAGGAGCAATTATTTTTTTTGTTTCTGCTGAAGGTTGGGAGTACCCCCCGAGGGAGGTCCTCGTCATAAAGTTTAACCATGGTTGGACGTCGATTGTTAGCCTAGTAGGTAAATTGTGATCTATTGTTGTTTTTTCAATTTTCCTTTATTATTTGGGTCTCCTTTTCTATGTTGTCTTACGTGTTTCTCTCCTTTTTCCTTTTTTATATTTTGTGTTAGTCTCTGAAGTAGACGAGTTGTCCCATGAGGAGGAGGCTCGCATCCGGGACGTTATAAACTACCCATCCCATGCCTTCCCGAACCGCGTCACACCCGACTGACTCCATCAGTGCTGGTTTGGTCTAGACCTGCGTAAGTCACCCTTCCTTTATATCGCTAGTTCCTCCCTCATTCTTTTCCTCTTCATTTCCCCTTTTTTTTAATTTTTTGACCTCGGGTTTATTCTTTGTGCAGCAATGAAGACAAACAAGAAGTATTTAGCTCAGGCCCGGGAGATCAAAGAGGCCAATGCCCGGGAAGCCAAAGTAACTAGACTTGCAGTGACTAACCAGGATGAGGCAGTCATCTTCGAAGAAAAGGAAGCGACACCTTATCTCCGGGGGGCCTTCTAAGGCTCAGGCTCCCTATGTTGCCCCGAGACAGTTCTAGCACCTCCTTTCACTCCCGCCACCATTATTCAAGTCGTTGACTTAGAGGAGGAAATGATCAGGACTTCTCCAGTCCCAATCACTTGAATTCAACAAGTGGAGCCCCACGGGGTTTCTCCCACATTTGTCACTGAGGCCCTTGCCCTGCCAACCACGACCGAGACACCTTCTACCTGGGTAGCACCCATAGAGAGTCTCCGGGTAGCTTCTCCTTCAGTCCCCTAAAGGAGTGAGTCCTCAGCAGGGGCTGCTTCCTAGTTATCTAGGCCAAGTCTTGGGTGGACTACCTTTTGCGCGGTGTTCTGGCTGAGGACCTCGAGTATATGAGGAAAAATCTCTCCTCGACTGCTTTGCATCGAGATATGATGCATTATGCGGCTAAGGTAAAAAAAATTTCCTTTGTGTTTTTCGTTTGATTGTTTTTAGTTTCTTTTAATTTCTTCCTTTGTATTGACCTGACTTTGTCTTTGCAGACCATGGCTCTGATAGTGTCCTCTATCTAGAGGTACAAATTCAATGAGCAAGTTCGAGCTAACCATTCGAACCTCCTCACCCAGGTTAAGAATGAGCTCAAAGCCACCTGAGAGAGCATGAAGGCCGAGATTCGCACCCTTGAGGGTAAACTCAAATGGGGCCAAAGACTCTCATGCTAGCATGGCCACCCAGGCCGTAGAGCAGGAAGCTCATTTCGAGGACATGGCAGCTAGCTTGCGAGAGACCGAGAGGGACGCTACTCGAGTGAGGAAAGAGCTAGGGTTAGAGAGGAACCATTGCATCACGATCGAGGACAAATTTTCTGAAACCCTCAAGGTGGTGGTAAATAGGAAGGTGGGTGAGGCTTTGGAGTGGGTACACATTGAGGCTGAGGTGGAAAAGGAGAAGATTCTGGAAGGGGTCCTTGAGGCAGCTACAGCCAAGTACTTGGCCTCGGACGCCTTCTAGATTGTCAAGGCCGATTGTTTCTGGGAAGGGTTTAAAAACTTTCAGGATCTAGCAGTGGAGGCATTCCCCGACTTGGACTTCTTTTCTATCAAACCCGATGAGGGGGAGGCAGAAGCCGAAGAGGGACAAGAATAAGCTAGCTAAGAAGAATAAGGAGAAGTAGTGACCGAGAGGGCAGTCGACGAGGCAGTGGTTGCTGAACCTGGAGAAGCCAACCAGGAGAAAATCACTCTAGGAGAGGTGGCCTTGGGGGATGACAATCCCCAAGAATAGTTGTACTTTCTTTTTTTTTTTTTAAACTTTTGTAAACTCTCAATATTTAAATAAAATTTTATTTTTTCCCCGTCTATGTGTATTGCTCTCTATTCGCAATTTTTCTAAGTGTAGGTATGTGTCGTGGTGATTTCTTCTCACGCTCCTTATATGTGTCTAGGTAAGTCGGGGTAAGTAATCTTGAGAATGTAGAAATAATTAAGAAAATTTTCTAAATATGATTGCGTCTTGGGCATAATTAACTTTTATCCGAATAGGGATGAATAACGTAAAATTTTTCTAAGTATAGGGATTCCTTAGGGTTAATGTATTAACAATGAATATAAGTGGGTAATCAACTAAAATTAACTAAAATTTTCCAAGTGTACATGCATCTCAAAGTCATTACAACCTCGGCTAATGGGTGTATTGCCTTTTAAGCGCCTTACTAGAACAAAGGGAGAAGACCCGATGGGTCTCTCGTGTTTTTAAAAGAATGAGGGTCCCCAATGGCCTTCTCTTTGGGCTTGAGCCCTTTCCCCATGCGGGGGCCTTTTTGGGTAATGCCGTCGGGTACTCTCAAATATTTGCTCAAACTTAATTTATATGTGAGAAGACGTAGTTGTACTTACTCGGTTGAGGAGGGTCAACTCTAGTCGTGATGTGTAGGCTCTAATATGCTTCGGGCCTCTTTCCTTTAACTGATTTGTGAGACTTTTCTTCACCTTGCATTTTTTCAGTCGAAGGCTAGGTCGATTTTGTGACTCTAGGTCAATCTTGTGACTTGAGAGTTAATCTCGTAACCCTAGGGCTAGTCTGTAGCCCAAGTAGGAGGTGCGAGGGCCTGGGAAGACGGGCCAATCTTGTGGTCTGGGGTTATTTTTGTGACCTGAGGGTTATTCTTATAACCTGATGGCTAATCTTGTAGCCTAAGTAGGAGGCACGAGGGTCTGGGAAGACGGGTCAATCTTGTGGCCTAAGGTCAATCTTGTGACCTGAGGGTTAATCTTGTAACCTGAGGGCTATGACCTGAAGTTTTGTTTGACCCTACAAAGTTAGAATATTTCACTGGTTAGAATGATAACATCTATTTTATTGATAATATTTTCTTAGGTGTTCTACATTCCATGGTCATGGCAGGAGCTCCCCCTGCATTGTCTCGAGGTGGTAGGTTTCGAGCCTATTACAATGTGCTACCCTATAAGGTCCTTCCTAGTTTGGTGTCAGTTTTTCCTCCGTCGGGTCTTGTGTCGACAATCTCATCTTTCTAAGCACTAAATCTCTAATTGTAAGTCTCCTGGACTTTACCCACAAATTATAATATTTAGCCATTCTTTGCTTGTAGGCAGTCGTCTAAAGTGTGGCCTTATCCTTTTTCCCTTTCGGCTAGTCAATATTGTTCCTGAAGCTCTCTTCGTTCTTCCTTAGGTCGAAGTTTGATGTTCTATGTGTGATCATTCCAATTTCGACTGATATTACTGCCTCAGTTCCAAATGCCAGTAGGAATGATGTTTTTGCTTTGGGAGTCCTTACCGTGTTGCGGCATGCCCAAAGGATGCTTGGTAGTTCCTTAGGTGAAAGGCCTTTGGAGTCCTCAAGTTGTTTCTTGATTATACCCAGCAGCATCCTATTGGTCACTTCCACTCGGCCATTAGCCTAGGGGTGAATCGGGGAAGAGAAGTAATTTTTTATCCCAAGCTCTGAACAGAATTTCTGATATCGGGTATTGTCGAACTACTTGCCATTGTCGGTGATGATGATGTGGGAAATTCCAAACCGACAAACGATTGACTTCCAGGTGAAATCACTGATGTTCTTCTCGGAGTATGTAGTCGGCTTCTTCTTTAGATAGGCATCTGAGTAGGGGAAGGGTGAAGCTCCTCTTATAGAGGATGTCACCGAGAATAAGATATTGACTAGCCCGTATTTTCACTTTTCTCACCTCGTTCTTATTCTTGGGCAGTTCATTCTTTAGATACTTTATGATATGGCTAGCCCATTTGGGCTCGGGCTGGCCACGTTGACTTCCCTAACTTCTTCTGCCTTAATGCTTGGCTTGAGTAGACACTCAATAATGATCCCGGGGTCAAGGTTTTTTGTAGCGGATGATGCAATTCTAGCTAACCTACCTGCTTCTTCATTTTATCCTCGTGGGACCCTCTATATACTGAAATATCCAAATCAGAACTTCTCTTTTGATACCATGGTGAGGTACTATTTCATCCGCCCATCCTTGACCTCGTACTCCCCTTGTACTTGTCCCACCACCAGTTGGGAGTAGTAGTTGACCTTGACCATCTTGGCTCCGAGTGCGCGAGCAAAGCTTAGTCCTATGAGCATTACTTCATACTCAGCCTCATTGTTGGTTGACTTGAACCCAAATCTTATGGCATACTTGAGCTTGTTTCTCTCTGGTGTGACCAAGACGATTCCTCCCCTACTGCACTGTTGATAAAGGAGCCATCGATGTCTATGACCCACTATATCTGATCTACTTCTTCTCTCTCTGGCTGCTCTTTTTGTGTTTCAAACTCTTCCCCTGGTGCATGAGTGTACTCGATGATGAAGTCCGCTATTGTTTGCCCCTTAATAGCTCCTTAAGGGTGGTATTCGATGTTGAACTTGCTCAACTCCACCGACCACTTGACCAGTCTCCCAGAGGTCTCGAGTTTGTGCAGTATGGTCCTAAGTGGCTGATCCGTGAGCACCCGGATGGTGTGGGCCTAAAAATAGGGCCTTAGTTGGTAGGCTATGACAACCAATGTGAACGCCATCTTCTCTACCCTTGGGTATCTTTCTTTCGCTCCTCTGAAGGTCTGACTAATGTAATACACCTGACGCTTATATCCTAGCCTTTTCCCTTATTAAAACTGAACTCACTACTATCTTTGATACCGACAAGTACACGTAGAGTACCTAGCCTTACTTGGGCTGATTGATCAATGGCAGGCAGCCAAGGTGGTCATTAAGCTCTTAAAAGGCTTTGTTGCATTCTTTGTCCCAACAGAAAGCCTTTTTCAGTAGGCAGAAAAAAGGGAAAGCACTTATTTGTGGCCTGGGATATAAATCTACTCAAAGTCGCTACCCTCCTGGCTAATCGTTGCACATCTTTTGTGTTCCTCGGTGGTTGCATGTCGATTATGGCTTTCACCTTCTCGGGATTCACCTTTATCCCCCGTTGGGACACCATAAATTTGAGGAACTTCCCAACCGATACCCCGAAGGCACATTTGTTAGGGTTGAACTTTATCTTGTGCTTCCTTAGGGTCTAGAACATCTATCTTAAATCTGAGAGATGTTTCTCGGCTAGAAGGCTTTTTACCAGTATATCGTCCACATACACTTCGACATTTCTCCCGATTTAGTTTTTAAACATCTCGTTGACTAGCCTTTGGTAGGTTGCTCTCGCATTCTTCAGCCTAAAGGGCATGACTTTGTGACAGTAAAGCCCCCGGTCAATGATCAAAAATAGTTTTCTCCTGGTCAGACTCGTTCATCTTTATCTAGTTGTACCCCAAAAAGCCGTCCATGAAGCTGAGGGTCTGGTGGCCAGCCATTGAGTACACTAGGGTGTTGATCCTCAGTAGCGGAAAGCTATCTTTGGGGCATGCTTTGTTGAGGTCGATGAAGTCGACACACATACGCTACTTCTCGTTTGGTTTTCTCACCATAACTACATTTGCCAACCAATCGGGCTAGTGGACTTCCCTTATGAAGCATGTCATTAGTAACTTCTCCACTTCTTTTGCGATCACCTGATTTCTTTTCAGAGTAAAATTTATCTTATTTTTATTGATGGGCCTCGAGGCCTGGTTCACATGTAGCCAGTGTACAACCAGTCTGGGGTCTATTCTCGGCATGTCCTCATGCGTTCAGGCGAACATGTCTTTATTCTCGATAAGGAAGTTTTACAATTGCCTCTTGAACTCTTTCAACAGGTTTGACCCTACCTAGGTCACTCTATCGGGTGCATTGGAGTCGAGGATAACGTCCTCTATCTCCCATCCTGGTTCTGCCACCACTCGGGTCCTTTCATCTCAAACTTCCAGACTGTCGATTGCCATGTTCTCTTTTGGGGACAACTACCCTTTGAGTGAGGCCATATAACACTCTCTGGGCTGCCACCTAGTTCCCCCTAACTTTCTTGACTCCCCCCTCAGCTAGGAAGCGCATCAAAAGATGATAGATCCATGTGACTGCCCTCAATTTATTCAGTGCCGGCCTTTCAAGTATTGCATTATATGCGGAGGGGTAGTTGACCAACAAGAAGTCTACTACCTTGGTGATTTGTCAGTCTCCTATCCTAGCTGTGACTGGTAAATCGACCGTTCCTAGTGGGAGCAATCTGTTGTTCATGAAGCCAACTAAGAGTGTTTGAATGGGCTTAAGCTTGTCTTGCCCGATACCCATTTGGTTGAAGGGCGGGAGGTAAAGAATATCCGTTGAGCTCCCATTATCAATGAGATACGGTGCGTGATGTAGTTTAAAATGACTAACATCACCACCAGTACATCATCGTGCAACTGACTCAACCCTTGTGCATCTTCTGCAGAGAAGGTGATGGGGGGATGCTCTGCCTTGTGATGCTTTGTCAGTCTTTCTTTCAACATCATCTGCCGGTCTCTCTTTAAGCAAATTTGTCTCACGTGTGATCTTCTTACTAAGCTAGACTCTCCTCCCCCAATAAACGAGCCAGCAATTATCCGTATTTCCCCTATCGGCCCTTCCGACCTTCTTTCTTCTCGAACAGAAAGGTTCCAGCGGGTGTCGCCCAGAGAAAAATTTCTGTAGCCACCCTTGTTGAATAAGGGCTTCTATTTGTTCATTCAAGTTAAAGCAATCGTTAGTGTCGTGGCCATGATCCCAATGAAAATGACAGTGTTTGTCACGATTTCTCTTCTTCGATGGGCTCGAATCCTCTTAGGCCACTTGATGCTTGGATCGTCTGTAATATGCAAGAACACTGGCTCCACGGGTGCGTTGAGGGGGGTATAGTTTTGAAACCTACTTGGGAGGAGGTTGACCTACGGCCTGACCCCGCGGTTGTCATTGCCTTCTCTCGCCCGAGTACCTCTTTTTTCCCATGGTGTTTGCTGCTACTCCCTTTCTCTCTTATCAGACTGTGAACTAGACCCAACATCTCACTCTCGTCTGGAGCTAAGGGTGTCCTTCGCATTCATGTATTGTTACACCTTCACCATGAAGTTGGTCATGTGGGATGGGGGATTCTTAAAGAGAGGCAAAAGAAACTTGGAGGGTAGCAACCCTGCCATGAAAGCGACCACAATTACTTTCTCCTCAGCATCATCCACCTACAACAACTCTCTATTGAACCGCAATATGTAGTCCTGTATGGACTTTCCCTCGTTTTGCTTGATGTTCAGCAAATAGGTGGCTGGTTTTCAGTGTCATTGACCGCCTATGAAGTAGTTGACAAACTATCGGCTTAACTCTGTAAAGTTTGGGATGCTACTAGGCTTCAGCCAGCTAAACCACATTCGGGCAGAACCCTTGATCGTCATAGGAAAGGCTCATCACATGATTTTGTCGGGTGCCACATGGAGATTCATATGTGTCTTGTACGCCTCCAATGATCGAGAAGATCCTTGTCTCCGTTAAACATCTCCATCTGAGGTGGCTTAAACTTATTAGGAAGTGGTTGAGCCATTATCTCTGAGGTGAAGGGATGGTTTGTCCTCTAGATTAGTTTGTCAATGATGGCTGGGGCTTTTCCTTTGAGGGATACCTTCATGGTCTCCATCTCCCTTCTTACACCCTCCATTCTCTCCTCCTAGAGATCTGGGGTGTGAATCCTTTCTTCAAGATGGCTTAGCTCCCGGAATCGGGAGGCCATGACACTTACGGCCTCATCTTTGCGCTCTTGGTCATGGCTTTTGGTTGGGGGGATGTGGGGTCCTGGCCGTCTCACGTCGTGGACGCCTATCTCGCCTCTCCGGCCTCTCAGCTCTTGTATAATTTCTCGGTTTTGTTCCATTAACAACTGTAAGCTTGCCGTCAGCCCTTGAATCGTTCGCTTGAGGACAACCACCCTTGGGGTTTCGGGGCGTGCTCCATCGAAGACGGAGGCTTCTTGATCGTCAACTTCAAAACCCTCGTCGTGTTAAGCCTCCATTAACCTGATTTTAACCATGCGGACCTTAGGTTCTCAGGAAAATGGTTTCCCACAGACGACGCCAACTAATAGCGTATTAGTTTGTGGACTCCTTTACTCTCGTCAGATGGTCCCACGACTATTCCAAGTCCCTGGTGGAGCGGGCATTGCACACAAGAAGCAAGAGAAGGTCACAAAGCTAGGCGCCGAAGGGGGGCCGACCTCTAGCTCTCCGACGGTCAAGTTAGTTAACAGGGGGAATGTAGAAGGAGGCTTCTTAAATTAGGGTTCTGATATCTTATACTTAGAGAGTGAATCGCTACCCACATTTATAGGCTTGAGTAGTGACGTATCAAATGAGATCTCACATATCGCTTTCCCCCACATTTTTGGTTGCTTCTTCCCCTGCCCTTTCTATTATTTTCTCAGAATGTCAAGCCTACTGCAGAGAATATTCTCTCTTCATAACAGTTTTTGGGTTGTGCTTATCTTTAAGCTGAGTAGTCGGGGTTTTCAGAGTATCGGGCACCTTGAGGTCTTGATTAGCACTCTCGTGTCGGGTGATCTGGTCTACAGTCGGGGTTATTTTTGGATTGCTCGGGGAGTCCGATGCTGAGGGGTATATCTGGTTTTTCACTGATGGCCTTGGGGCTATCGAGTCTAGGAATCTTCGAAGGTTCCTGAGGCTGGTTTTCTTAAGGATTCTTTGGGCTGATTCCCCTACGGTGAGGACTGTGCTAATTCATCAGGGTCGACTAATAGGGGTCTTGGTATCCTTTCCCATTAGTACCGATGGTCTATCATAAAGTAGGTTTAATGAGCTTGATTTTTTTTTAGATCTTTTAAGATAATAAATTTTATAATAAAAATAAAAAATTCAATTTTTGACAGACTATGAGATATTTAAAAATAATAATACTTTGTCCTATATAAAATTATATTATGGCGTTTCATATCTATGGATATTCTTAACATGTATAAATACCTTATCAAGCTGAGCTAAATTTAACTTGGTTCAGGCTCATTTACTATACAAGCTGAAATCAAAGCTCGGCTCGGTTCTAAGAGTTCAAAATAAGGCTCAACTCAGCTCATAACAAGCCAAGCTTTAAACTAGTTAGCTTGGTTCATCAACAGCCTTAATTTTCATGTAGTATTGCAATGGGATCGGATTGTTTAGTTCATGATTTCAAGGATTGCCTGATCTGAATTGTGATCAGTTGAATTGGGAAGTGATCGGATTTGGTCAAGCCTTGATCTTCCTTTAAGGCCTAGTCTGGTTACTATGAATTGTATAGAAAAGAACAGAAAATAAAATCCCATAAGAAAAGGAAAGAAAATAATCATGAAAAATACATGAGAAAGCCAACTTTTCATGGCAACCAGACCGGGCCTAAAAGTATTTCAGCAAGATTTTCTGAGAATCTTTGCTTGCCGTTTGGAAAATCACTTCATTTTGCAAGATTTTCCAACCAGTCTATCTTTTCCCCTCATTTGTTTTCTGAGATTTTTCCAACTGAAATGGTGGGAAATTTTGATTTTCCTTTTGGACTCTTGCAATTTTTGTTTTTTTTTTGGGGCACATTTTGTGCAAACAGCATAGCTGATCTGGACTGGTATTGGCTGATCTACCCCAATCCCAGGTTTTTAAACCATGCCTGATCTACCAAATTCGGACCTAAAACGGGTTGAGAACGATTCTATTTCATGATATTATGAATGTGAGGACATAAATGACAACAGAAAATGTTTGGTTTTACGGGATACTTGATGCCCTAAAGTGACCAAACCAGACTTAACCCAATTGGACCACGATCGAGTTACGAGTAAGTAAACTAGACTTGAGCTAGGCTTGGGTTGAAGCTGAAATCGGGACTGACCCCCTGCTACTTTAATCTAACTCCCTCCTCTCCCTTCGTAAAACCTTTAAAACTTTTAAATTTTCAAATTGTTTCTGGGGTGGTTTTATCCTGATCTAGGGAAAGCGGGAGGAGATGATTGTTGCGTCGCCGTCGTCGGCCAACAGGTGCGAGCTTCATCTCCTTTTTTCCCTTCTTATCCTGGTAACGACCGTCGTACGCCGGACTCTGACGACTCTGCACTTTCTCCGACGGGCAGAACAACCCACTCTATCAGCAGAGCTTCGCAGAGGCAGATGATGCTTTAAAGCTTCATCACATTGTGCACTGCTCCTTGGACGTCATCGATGAGAAAGGTATTATTGAGATTTTTCATCTCTTATTTCTAGACTTGTCGATTGTTTTAGATTTCGTGTTCTCTTTGTGTCTCAATTTCTTGAGTTTAGGTTAATTAATTACAAAATTCTATTTCGAGTTAATCTAGGTTTTTAATTTTAAGAATTCTCGAAGCAATCTCCGATGCCTGAGTAGCATTTTGGTTTTGTTGAGGTTTTGATCTATTTGGTTCGATCAATTTTGGCAATTTCTAATATTGAGTGAGGTAGATCAAGGGTTTAAGTTTTAAGAAATCATGTTGCAATCTTCGATGATTAGGTAGCGCCTAGGATTCTCTACAGTATCGTATCAGTGTTATCCAATTTCGACTTCAGTTCTTATGGTTAGAAGATGGTGTTCAAGAAAACAAGGATATTATAGTGGAATTTTGAGGTTTCAGTCTTAGAAGCAAACGGTACTTATCTCTACTAGAGAGGCTTGTTGTTGTCTTTTTAATACGATGATGTTGAACTTATTCCTCAGCATGGCTACCTATTGGGTACCTGCAACTTTGGATATTGAATGGTTTTAATGTGAATTCTTCAGAGTTTTTTTTTAGGAGCATGGAGATGAGTACAACATCTTTTTGGTTCAATTTCTACCCTAGAAAGAGGCACACGCCAAGATTTATGTGGATTTCAAGGATGTAGCTATTGAGGATTGCATATGTTGAAGTGGATTGTCATGAATGATTAATAATGCTGGTGAAAGTTTCATTAATGTATTATCTTCAAGGAGGTGGATACTCACTATATGATCACAATTAACTACCTCATCCCTTTGAAAATGCTGTATTACATTCAAAATGATATTTTGGTAAAGATTGAATCATTAAAGTAAGTATAGAGAATGAGAGTAATCAACCGAAGAGCATTAAACTCTTCACCAGGGTCACTGGAAAGAGATAATCATAGTACTTTAAACACTAGAACAATCAAATTCAAGAGGTAGCAAGTTTATAGGGTTGTTAATGACAGGATTTAAGGTTCTCTTGCTTCTGCTTTCATTTTTACCATTCCAGTTTGTTTGATTTGGTAGGCTTTACAGTGGTACATTTGCAACCTTGAATTTGTGAGGGGGAATCTAGTGTGACTAATAAATTATTATTTGCTTTATGTTTTCAGTGAATTATCCAAAAAAAAACTGGGCCTTTAATGAGACATTCCTTGGCCTTCTTTATCCAGCTGAGAATTATAAAGTGTAAGTTTTTTAGTCTTCTTTTGAACATTTTAGTCTGGTAATTTACATATAGATGCTTGCTGGCTCTATTTGAAGCATCTAGTTTATAGGCTTGTTTTGTAACTTTTATTTGCTTTGATCTTATTACATTATATTCTATGCAGATATGGATACTTGACTAACACAAAGGTGAAATTTATATTGGTCACAATGGATCTAGATGTCAGAGATGCAGATGTTAGAAATGTAAGTGGTAATGTGCAAAATTGATGTTTCCATTTCATCTATGTTCTTTTAGGAACTGTTATTATAAAGTTGTCTTTTTTGGTTATGTTATGGTTTGGATAGGTATTTTGTGGTCTGAAGACTCCAAACTCTGAAAATAGAAAAACCTTTTCTTTTCATAGGTGGTAGTCAGGGCTGCTTTGAGGTGCTACCAGTATCCATTTATTTTCTCTTGTATTGGAAAATAAAAAAGAAGTAGCTGGAAGACGTTAAAGAAAAAAGAAAATAAAAGATTCTCTCTTCATTTATTTTCCTGGAAGGGAGGGGGTAGATTGGCTATTATGCAAATCCAGATGATGTAAGATGACTAGGATAAAAATAAGACTTGGTAGTGTTTTCATCTTTTTATGATCTTCTGGTCACAATTGTACATTCCAAATAGTTATGATTTTCTGCTGTTTCTTGTTGCTGCTTTCGGCGGTGATAGTTCTAGTAAATCATTTGAATGTAATGATTTCACATCATTCTTAACAGGGATTAACAAGTTCTGTCATATCCCCTTGTAGAACACCTTTTCCCAATGCATTGGAAATAGTAATGTTTTTCTCTTTACATATGCATGCAATGGATATGGGTTTGTTGTTGTTGTTGTAAATACATGCAATGGACAATAGAAGATCCAGATAGGCAAAATAAATGCTCAGTTAGGAATAGCTTTAAATGTCGATGGGTCATACCATTTTCTTTTTCTCTTCTTTTCCCCTTATATATTTTGGATCATCTCTCAAGCTTGTAACCACGATCCAACATTGAACTTATACCCTTCTTTTACAAAAACTACTAGATGGCAAGTGGTATAGATCCATCAATTTGGTGAGCTTTGTTGTAGGTCTTCTTGGTGTCTTTGCTAGCTTAATTGGCTCAAGCTGAAGGGTCCATGCTTATGATCTAAGACAATTTATCATTCAAAAAACAAAGATAAATTATTATCCATCATATGCTACAGTCCTTGATGCAAGAAAGATATTTTTACATGGAATGAGCTGCATAATTCTTAGATACACAGTAGGCATTGGGAAGAAGGCATGAAGACTTCATTAATAGAAAGAGATTAAAAAAAAATGCACAAGTTGTGTATGTTTGATTCCGTCGTCTTAAAAACCTCCATTAGTTTCTTTTAGCCTATATATAAGTTTAATCCAACCCTAACCCATTAGCCTAACCAAACCCAAGTCAATACCACCCAACTTGAGTGGTTAGGGTTAAGAAAATTAGAAGCTGCTGTTAAATCACAAGCACCTATGTCCTTCCTCACTACTTTAACTCAAGTCAAATTTTCCTTCCTCCTGTCCATTTCACACCTTCAACTCATCATCTTACTCCTTCTCAGTGACACATTTATTGGTCTTCATTGCACACGACCAAGCCATGTTAGTCTACTTTCCCTTGCCTTATCACCTATTGGTGCAACACATAAGCTCCTGCGAATGGATTCATTTCTAATTCTCTGCTTTCTAGTCTTGCCACTCATCCGTTTCAACATCCCCAATTCCTCATCTTAGCCACACTCATTCTATGTACATATTGTTTCTTGGCTGCCCAACATTTTGCTCCTTAAAGCATGGCTTGTCTTATAAAATTTTCCCTTCAAATTTGATGACATATGTTTATCATGCAACACTCCAACCGCACCTCTCCACTTCAACCACCCCGTTCTAATTCTATGAGCAATGTCCTCTATAATATTTTCCTCCTTATGGATAATTGAACTAAGATAAATAAAATAGTCACTCCAGGTTATTTCAATGGTTATCGATCTGAATTATGCAAAAAATTTACATCTACTTTGACCAAAATTGCACTCCATATATTTTGTTTTTGTTTGGCTTTCTTTAAAACGTTTTGATTCTAAAACATCCCTCTGTAGTTCCAAATTGGCATTTACCTCCCTCTTTAACCCGTCAATTAAAACAATATCATCAACAAACAACATACACCATGGGACCTCCTCCTATATATCCCTAGTTAACTCAATTCTTAACTAAGGCAAAGAGAATGTTGACCCCTAGTATAAACTTACTATCATCACGAACTCCCTCATCTCTCCAATTGTCCTAATACTAAGTATCGGTCAATTGTACATATCCTTGACCAAGTCAATATATTTACTTGGGACCCCTTTCTTTTCTAAAACCCACCAAATGATCACTCCAGGTACTTTCTATCATATGCTTTCTCTAAGTCAATAAAGACCATGTGAAGATTTTTTTTTTTTTAACTTATCCATCTGCTGATTAAGTAAGAAAATAGATGTAGTCATCATCTTCTAAGCATAAATCCAAGCTAATTTTCTGATATTTTAGTTTCATTTCTTAGTTTATGCTCAATCACTCTCCCAAAGTTTCATTATATGGATTATAATCTTGATCCTAGAATAATTGGTGTAACTCTAAATATCCACCATGTTCTTGTAGATAGGTATCATGATATCTATTCGTTTGGCATTTTTTTTATAGTTCTAATGATCTTGTTGAACAACTTAGTAAACCATGATAAGCCATTGTTTCTAATGCATTTCCAAACCTCAATTGGGAGACCATCTGGTTTTAATGCCTTCCCTATCGTCATCTTTCTTAAAGCTTCTTTGACTTTAGGCAATCCAATCCCATAAAGATACCTATGATCTTTAATCCCATCAATGCTACATAATAATTCTAAACCAATATTCATTATTCCCTACATGATCTTCATATAATCAATTCTTAAAATAGCTCATCCACCTTTTTTTAATTTCTCCTCTTTCACTAACACTCTTTGATCTCCACTCTTAATGCATCTAATGTGATCTTGGTCTCTATGTTTCCTCTTTGTCATTCTAACAAATCTGTATTCTTTCCTCTCACCATCCTTAGTACCTAACTTATAGTAGAAATCATCATATGCATTAAATTTTGCCCCACTTAAACATTCTTAGCTTTTCATTAGCATTTTTATATCTTTCTATATTTTCTATGTTCTCTATGTTCCTATTTTTCTGCCAAGCCTTAAAACAAGATCTCTAAGCTTTAATTGTTGTTTGAACTTCACTTAGTTTTCACCAAGTTTAACAGTGGTGGTGGAGGCTAGTCTATACCCTTTGGATTAAAAGGATCCCACTCACATATTTACTCCATTCTAACAACTTTTTCTACAGATTTTGTTTGTTAGAAAATTTACAAATTGCAAGGGATTTCATCACTAGACCTAAAGCTCCAAGGTTTTGATCGAGGCAAGGCTTTTAGGAGGTGTTACTAGGCTGGGCGACATTTACTAGAGCAGCAGAAAATTTCATTTCATTAAAAACCCTAAAAGGGTTTATCAAGAGGGGCGGGACACTTGGGAAAATTTGATCAGATTTGGTTCCTCCCAAATCTCCTTCGCTTACTTGGAGCTTGGGTTTCATGAGGGTTCACACAAGGGAACATCAAGGCTTCATCAACCTTCAAAATCAGGTGGTATCTTGCTAATTTGGATGTCTTTTGAATCCCTACATAAGTAGTACTTTTGGTGGTTGTTATGGCATAGTTGTGGACAGTGGGAGTTATTTTTTTGGGTGTTTTTTTAACACCTCAGCTCCTAAACTTTAACCCTAAGATAACCCTAACCCCAGCCACTTGAATCCCTACCAAAACCCCTTGTTTTGATTTCCTATGTTTCTTTATTTGACATGCTTTTAATTCTTTGCACATCTAGTGTTTGACAAAATTCCCATATGTATTGCTTGCTGGAATTTTCTATTGGACAGCACCTAGGAATCTCCTAGACCTTTTGAACTTCATTATTTACTTAAATGTTCCATTACAGCCTCTTGATCACATGCTTCACTTTATACCTTAATTCGCTTATTTGGAACACTTATTTAACACTTATGTACACTTAGAATTTTTTGGATAGCAAGCATACACTTTAGTTTCTCTAATTTAGTTGGAATCTTAAGCATGTTAATTAGGTACTAATTATGTTCATTACTTTGTATGCCCTAATTCCTTTAATGCATAGCTATTTTTTGTGTTTGTAGGAATCTAGGTTATAGTGCTTTATTACTTTATGATTTTATATCTAATCTCCTTAGCACACACATCACCTATCTACATACATGCTGCATCAGGAAATCAACTAAGATGGCTCAGTTGACCAATGACTACACTGGTGAGAAAGAGTGAGATGATGAAAATTGAAAGCATTACAAGGACAAGAGGAAGGCCAAAATTGATTCACCAGAGATGGCTCTAGATTGTGCGGATGGTAGTTAGGTGACACAAATAGTTGGGAACTTGGGAAAAGACTTTGTTGAGTTGACTTGTAGTTTTATTTTTCTAGTCTTTGACTTAATTGATAGACCATCAATTAGTTATGTTTTCATTATGATGATGCATCAATCTCTATACCAAAAAAAAAAAAATCCTAGTCTGAAAAAAGAATTACACAACCCCCTTGCATGTTTGCCCATGTAACGAAACTGCAAATACCCTACGCTCCATCCAGAGATGGATGAGCGAGTGTTCATATACCAACAAGGCAACAATCATATAGGAGACTATGTGCCTGGTTAAGGCTGAAATGATAGTCCATCTCTGAAGATCATGTGAATCTCTACAATGAGCTTAATGAATGCACTGCAGGCTTGCAGCAGAACAGTATCCATTTTACCACTGTCTCTGGTTTCATTATTCAAGATAATAAATGACTGTAACTTCTGCTGAGTTTTCTGAAGCAGTGCGTAGTTTCGACTGTTGTTGTTCTTGTCTCTGTTCCAAAATAAATCCAGCCCCATAGAAGGTCGTCAGAGCTCACACACCAACTTAGGCTGACTATTCTGGTAAACTTGAGCTGCCTTCTACTTACAGTTCACCGGAAAAAAGGTGGCAAAGGAGGTTTCCTAGCTGTTAGTGGCTTGTAGAAGATGTACCAGGTTCAAAGAAACCAGGGATTGGTTTATTAAGATCAGATGTTCAATGAGCAAGTAACTCCGCTGCCACAAATTATCTTCAGCTTATGAGGGACGAGTGCGTTTAAATCTAATGGCAAGAGAGGTAATAACTGCCCATACGTTGCCCTGTTACTTGCAACTTGGGTATATGAAAACAGCTTGAATGCCTCAAATCAAACAAAGGAGAGGTGGTATAAAAGAATAAAAGAAAAAGTTGGGACCGGCATTGGATGGGTATTAGCCAAGTGATTGCCTTATCTGATTTTATGTTCACAACTGTGTAACCTTACTGTATTTATTGGATGACCAGAAATAGTGTTAAAAATAAAATATGGATTAAATGATTAAGAGTCATCTGATCATGCTGATTTTTGGCAATTTTTGAAGTGGGACATGTTCAATACTGTACTTATTGGATGCCCAAAAAAGTTCCGAGAAATTAATTATAGATGAAATGATTAAGAATCATTAATCATGCTGATTTTTGGCATGTTTGTGAGTTGGCGTTCCAAATTTTCTCTAAGGCTAAACATTTAGCTTGTTTTTGAGGACTAAAGTGTTATGATACGGGGAACTTTTCTGTGGCTAGCCTTAGAGGGGTGGGGAACTCTTTTCTTATGTAACTAATTCTTTGTTCTCTTGGCCTCTTTTGGGATGTTTCATCCATTTTTTTAATGAAAATTTCTTTCATCAAAAATAAATAAATAAATAATGTTTAACCATGAGCCTCAATCCTCAGAACATGAGATACATTGTAAATTACAGGTGCCGTAAAAATACTCTACCAGTTTTATGACATAGGACCCATGCTGCTCTCTATGTTGAATAGTGGTCCCAAATATTTGTATGAATCAGATGGCTAAGATCATTCAATCTTGCTCATTTATGATCTAAAAGATCTTGTAGCTGAGACATATTTAATGCCATGGTTCTTGGGCTGTCAGTCGTAGTCGACCCAAGACTCCAAGACCAGCATTTTACAGAAGATTATTTAGTTTTGGAATTCTTACTACCAACTTATGATAAACCCCCTCCCAAAGTTTGAAACTTGGTTTGAGTTACCGGTATCTAAGCTTAGATAGTTATATTGAATAACAAACCTTACCTCCCTATACCATTTAAACATCTTTAAAAGGAAATGGAAACAAATTTGAAACTGGTGCTAGAGAAGATTTAAGTCTCTCAAGACGTTTGTGTCCTTTTATTGAATTAGGATAATACAACATTTTGATGAAGTGTTATTACATGGATATAGAAGGGGGGAAAGTTATAATGGAGCTGCAACAAACGCTCTGTGCGATATTCTACAATTATGCTATTGAAATAGACATCATCCCCAAATGACATCATTTTAGGGGTGGGGTCAAACACAATGTCCTAATAGCCAGGAAACATGTTCTGTAATAGCCTTAGTTTCATGGGCTCAACCGAAACCTGAACACCAAGATTAGAGAAGATTGTCGTTGTTTCCACTCCATTTAGTAGCAGGCATGTATAGCGGGCTGCTTCAGTAAAATAACAAGCATGCCTCTGCCATCCTAAACCCTGAACCCCAAGCCTCTGTGAGCCTAGAATTGTACAGAGCTAGAGAAGGTCTGACCGAATTTCCAATTTGATGGGACTATGTTGGAAAAGAGACGAGTCTGTCCATCACTGGTGGTGACCTTGAAGGAGAGGGACTGGCCATTGAGAAAGGAATTGGACTGCCAATTAGCTCCCCAGTTCCTGGACATCACCAACCAACCGGTGCTCGAACCTTTGATCGACACAGACTGAATTGATCCACTTCCTGCCACATTGCTTATCAAGACAAGTTCGAAGTAGTCTCTCCCATTAATGGTGAACCTGACTCCACCATGTTTCTTGCATGGGACCCTGCACCAACCCCCTCAAACTGTATAAGCACAGAGAATGAAATTGAAGAAAAGAAGAGGGGAAACAAATTACCAACCTTCGGAACAGAACAGGAACAATCCCGCCTCTGTAAATAGCAATCTTTTCCCATGCAGGTTGAGCCATATCAAAATGCTGAAGAGGAGGGTTGCACCAGCCACCATTGTTGTTTGGAAGAGCATAATTTGGAGGACAGAAATTAGTGGCAGTAATGGTCACAGACCGCCCTTTCAAACACCATCTGGAGTCAGTTTGGTAATCACATATGATCTGATAACATTGCCCGCAAGAGGCACCATCATTAAACAAAGCAGTACTAAGAGCTGCCGTCCTAGTCCCATACCCAGTTGAGTAAAGGTTACCATAACCACAAGCTCCCCCTGTTACCAATCAAGCATCCACTAATTCAGTCCCATGTCATACCAGTTTGGTTTTAAAGAACAGAAAGAAAATTCACATTTCAATATAAACTTGAGAAAGAATCCCATACCCATAGTTCCGGAGGCGTCGCTACCACCATAAAAGGTGGCATGGGCTTTCGACCATCCAGAAGGCAAAAAGGCATCGACATGAATGGATTGATAACAGAACCCAAACAGAATCACCAATGAGAGAACAATGATGCTCCTCGTCATTTGTCTCTGGCTCAGAAGACAATGTAAAAGGCAAGAAGCAGAAAGAGGAGACAAAAATGAGGTTTGGGACTTAATTCACAGTCAATGGCTTCTCTGAATGAGCTAGAACTTTCACTATAAATAGGGACCAGACTCTCATCACACAACCACCTCACATGCGATCATGGCAAGTAGAGAAAAAACTTGAATTTTTTATTTGATTAATTTATGTGTTCCTGTACCATCTCTATTACCTCTGCAACTCTGAAGATTTCTGAACCTCATTCAATTATTCCCACGTTCTCTTCCCTTGCCACCGTCCCCCACATGCTTTGCCCATAGAGAAGAGACTTGAATGGGTCAAAAACCATAAGCTTCACTGTTTCTATTATCATTTCTTTATTTTATTTTATATTTATCTTGTTTGTTGCTATTTGAAGAAAATACACCATCTTCAATGGCTTGGGTAATAGAATATTTTGCTCAAATCCTCTGACGCACCTCACATGGTCATTCTTTTGACCTATCTGATCAAACCCTTATAGTTTCCTGCATATGATCCCAATGGACATTTACCTAACAAAGATTGCGATGAGTTTTTAACCCCCATCCTATACAAATTAGAGATCTATATGAATCTCCCAACTTTTGGACGGCCTGTAGAAATACGCTTTTGATTGGTGCCTCTTTAATACTGAGATTTTATCCTAAGATGCAATTAAGATTTCAGCATGGCCACCACCTGGCCAATAATAGTTTGGGATGGAATTTTGTGGGAACTTTGTAGTTATATAAATATTATGTAAACAACTCCACCGCGGATGGGCGGCGACCCAATGATAAGTAGTGATTTTGGAATCTACACATTTGATATAAGCATATTTTGGGGAATACCAAAAGAATAACAAAATGTAACTGATCATTTAAAAAAAAATGATTGATCAGACGGGCCTATATAGGTCAACTGGTGTGCGATTTTGGTTTGGGGCCCATTGAAGAGTTGGTACTTCACGTCAACGGTCCGGATTGATTGGTGGCCTCAAAAATAATTTATTATGACTTTTAAAATGTTTGATGTGTGAGACTTTGAGTTTTATGTTCCCCCCTCTTAATTATTCTTGTATCCCATGTGAAATGGAACATTGAGAAGCAAGCCCTGAGAAAGTCTCTCATGACATGCAGGAAGAAGAAAAGAAAAGCGTAGATTATAAAACCAGTGATCCTGAGAATTGAAACTTAATAAAATGCTCAAATGATCATCACTCTCCGTGACGCTCGCAGGTCATTAGGCCCAGTGATGCACAAAATGGCGTAGGAGGCCAATCTCTGCTCTCCATCTCGGCCACCTCACGAAGCGAAGCGTGGAGGGAGAGCGATGCAATGCATGATGCTCTCATTAACAACATAAAAAAAAAAAAAAAAAGATCATGATCCTACTGGTACGGAGACCGTAATTACTAATCGTAAGGTGTTTGGATTGCATTACAGATCGCCAGCTACCGACCACTGCCAACCAAAAAAAATGGGAACATATTCATTAGAATCAAGAAACTGTATCATGCACGTGATGAAGGGACAAGACGCCTTTACCTCTAAATTTTAGTCAGATGGATTACAAATGGAATCTCTTGGTATTAGTTAATTCCTTGACAAAGTTATGTATTGATTGTATTTGCAATATTATGTGTAACCTTTTTTAAAGTCTAAGCCACATTCCAGAACATGGTTTAGTGCTACCCTCGAGAGAGAGAGAGAGAGAGAGAGAGAGAGAGAGAGAGAGAGAGAGAGAGAGAGAGAACTATTGTGAAGAAGCCATTTAATGAAGCACTGCAAGGTACATGTCCCTGCTAGGGTAATGCAGGAATATAAATACCCAGGTACAAGGATGCTTTTAAAGTAGAGAGCCAGCCATAGGCCATTCAATTTGAGAAGCCTGGTGAAGTACCTTCTGAGCTACCTTATTGATGGTCATGTGGGTTCCATGCCCATGGATCATGCAACCTATGGTTTGGAGCTAATAAAACCCACATATCTCTGTATCTTCTCGTAATTCATATTATATTATTTAAGGGTTGGATCTAGTATCTGCATCTATGTTTAAGCATAATTCAGTCAATCTGATACAATTTGTACTGATTGGCTAATTATACCCAAATTACTACTAACAATCCAAACTGTTGGGTAGAGTTCTAATCAGCATCAATTTGCAAAGATATAACTTGAAACAGAGAATGTCAACGAGTAATATGACACAAAAATTGATTATAATCCCCTCTTCAAATTCCAATCCAGTAGGTTCGAGCAGTGTGATCATTGGCTGCTGTATTTTTACATTGGGTTCAACCTAATAAAGCCAGTACAAGCACACGATAGGGGATAGGTAGGGTACAATCAAAGATTGCCCAACTTGTCATTTATTAAAATTTTGGGAACACATGCCATATTGGCTATTGCCATGAGAGAGAGTCAAAAGTATATGACCCATGTGCCTCTCCGCCTAGTTTCAAATCTATAGTCTACAAAGAAATAAAAAATAATATTTGATTCTGATAGAAAAGAAGACCTTCATATGATTTGGTTTCAATCATCAAAAGTGAGCATTTTCTAGCGTTTGGAGCACTTCCCTTATTTCATGCTCAACCGTTCTTGACTTTTTACAGTAAACTACAAGCTGGTCTTGGAGAAAGCAGTTGAAAAGTATTTCCAATTCTTGGAGAATGAACAAAGAGGCATAATCAGCAATCGTCAGTAAACTTACAACGGTTCATCTTAGATGGAGTAGAAGGGTTACGATATGCCGATTACAGTTACCTGGTCTAATACTACATAGCAAGAGCGAGTTTATAGATCATTTCAGCTGGAGGATTTCCGTGATGAGATTGAGATTCATTATAATGGCCAGGCCATAATCAAGGCATTAGACCCTTTTAGCGGGTTATTCATCGCGATTGGAAGGATAAGTACGCCAGGAAAAAACATCTAAACAACCCCAGCACCTCCAAATAGGAGAAGCAAGACATGAAGATGATCAATTTACCGGCCGAAGAGTATCCACCATGCTTGATAAGCTCTTCCTCACTGCAGGTCTGGTCGTTTCGGCTTTGTGCTTCTAATTATTCTCGCCCTTCTTACTCAAAACATCAGCAAAATTCATTGTTTAACAAGCAAACCAACTATTTCGTAATGTGACCTCTGAATCATGATGCAATGCACACGGTCAGGTTTCATGCTTACAGAAAACGAGGATCACTAGAGAAAAATCCATGATCCAAATCCAAATTTGAGAGTTACAGTTAACAATAACCAAGCATTGGAGGGTATTTCACGCTCCACCACTGGAGCAGTTCTTGATCTCTCGAGTATATTGCTGCCTAATTTAGTGGTGGTAGCTGCCTGTCTTTCTTCCAGCATATAATGATGTCAAAGACTATCATTATCATTCCGCTGGACTAACTACTTTTCAGCCATTGGGCACTCATGCATCAAACTAACCTCCCTGCTACCAAAAACAAACCCACTAATCTTCAATCAAAAAAATCATTTAAAGGGGTGAGATTAGGACTCATTTGCTGTCAAACTCCAAAAATCTTAAGAAACAGAATAACATTCAGAACACAGTAACAGTAATCACTCCATGTCAAATATAAAAACCATATATAAAAAAATAAATCAAAAGACAGTAATTTTACGGCTGATAGCCATCAATTCAAGAAAATAGAGACCGTGATGTTTTTAAGGTTAAAAAAATACAAGAGAAGGCACACAGGAGAAGCCAAGAGTACAAGTCAAAACTCGTCATCATCCTCCTCTGCAATATGCTTTGCAAGCTCTTGCTCCTGCTGTTGTCTTTCTCGCCTCTTCTCAGCACTCTCCTTCTCCTTCTTGTGGGAATTGGGCGGGAACCGCAGAGCCCTTACTGCCTCGTTGTGCATGTTGAGGCAGAAGGCAATCCTTGAGTTGAATGCAAATTGAGGTTCGTTCGTAGAGTATACATCCCCGGTCTCCTTTGATACCATCCACCCATTTGCATGATCCAGTGTGGCATCAATTGCACCATCTCGGATTGCCTTGGCCACAATACTCTCAGCATCGGCAACAGGGTTCTCAGAGTGCAACCTCAACTTTTTGGCTACATCTGCCAATGAGATGCGGGAGTAAGAGATACTGATGTTGCGTAGCCCAGTCCTTATGACATTATGCCGCAGTCTCACGATCAGATTGTGTGTCCCGTCTGAACTGAAAGTACCTGCAAACTTCTCAGCAACAGTCCTAAACAACTCCAAATCCCCAATCCTAACAGCCTGAAAAGTCCAGTCCACCACAGATTGTCAAACACTCTTAGAGAATCACAGTTGCAAAGCTAAGTGAAACAGCTAGAAACTACATCCCAATAAGCCACTTTTCAGGCTCAACAGGGAAGAAAAAGCCGGATTACTGCTCTAGGTCTCTAAAATGCCAACTCGGTCTTTCCTTTCTGAATTTTGCATGGTTACTCATCTGAGCCAGCAGATGCAATTTTTTCCAGAAGAAAATATGTATACTTGATATCCATATTTACTTGACATATTTTAAGCAAAAAAAATATATTTTTGAAGGATAATAAAGCAATTTTATATAAAAACAAAACAAGCAGACAGCAGAGAATTCACCAAGGATGTGGAAAAGAAAAAGAAAACAGAGAAACAATACAAGGACAGCAACAAGAAAAAGCAAACAAGAAACCAACAAGGCAGCAATACATAGGAGAACCAACTACATTGTTCTTCATTCCCAGAACTCCACACAATACGCCTCCCGAAATGACAGATGGACTGAGATCCAATCCACTAAAAGCTCATGCACCCTGCCAACAAAGATGATCCCCTGGAAGATCTGGCGATTCTTTTCCTTCCATATTTTAAGCAAAACTCAATACTCATCTTACCAAGTCATGCTTTAATAGGCCAACTAGTCAAACCCTGAAGTATGAGTTCAGACATTCTTCCATTAATAGATATATCCCTTTCCACAAAAAGGAAAAACTAATGCAGGTATGCCTACCAATGGTGAAAAAAGAAATAGAAGTTTGAAGAATTGGACTAACATTCGTAAGCTCAAAGTATGGCCTCAAAGCCTTCTTCATGCCTTTCTGCATGAACACAGTCCTCTCAGGAATCTCCCCCAATAGTAAGCGGACTATCACAGCCCACTTATTGCATTGAACGCGAAAGCCAAGGGCTGCAACAGGGGCCTTTCTAGCAGCTTGCAAAAGACTATCCTTTGCATCAGTATACTCCAACTGAATTGTCCTAATCTTTCCCAGGTAGAAGAGATACCGACAGAACTGCAATAAGGAAATGCACAATTAGAACACTTAGCAGTCACAACTCCTCTGGTAAGTAAGCCATTGCCAAACCTCCAGTTGCCAAGTACCATAAGCAGTTCTTCCAATTATGATAACAAAGGCAAACAATAGATGAGGGACCATTAAGGTTGATGTACATATTTGATACATTCACACTTGGAACATCCCATAGGCCAAAAAATCAACCCTATTTATAACCATCCAAAAATGTTCAGGGGGAATGAGAAAAAATGCAGTCAAGTCAAAGGAAGGACCATTACCTGCTGATTTGAGTGTGCTTCAAACCGTGGTGCCTTTGACCTCAACTTTTCTGCTTGATCATACAAATTGTAATGCAGGTAGTTGCGAAGTAGCAGGTTAAGAAGGGTCTCCTGCAGTACGTCATAATAGTAAGTATACGTATATAATTCCAACATAACATTACAGCTTATTTAATTAGAAAGTGGAAACCACTGTTTTTTATAACCAATTTATCGGGGGTATATTGGACAGGTACAAATAAATATAAAATAAAATATTGGTATTTTTGCATTGATAAATATAAATAAATAAATAGTATTTATTAATAATTTTGCTTGCATAAAAAACACCTTCAAAAATTATTAATAATGTCACCAGTACATTTACAGATTTTATCAGCTAACATGGTAGTGATTAGAGATTTATTGATTACGTGCATTTTTATTGGCCAATTAATAATCACCACTAAATATGGGGATATCTTATTGATGATGACCCAATAATAAGTTAACAACAAATACTGATAAATCAGCTGATTAAAACAATAATTTTAATCCATGGTGAAAACAGACCTGACCCAGCTCATCATGGCGCAATGTGGCAATCCGATGCAAAGCAAGGAGGTTGCTGGTAATGGGAGGAAAAACCAAATCAGAAAAGAAAAGCATATTAAACAATAATTATTCAACATTCATCTCCTTCCTTTTTCTTCCAGTTGTGCAGAAGCATACATGCAGGCACATCTCTGTGCCTGTCTACAATGCAGTAGCAGTTATAGGCATCACAAGATGAGCATGTTGGCTGGTTGGACTAATTAAACTCACCCTCGAATTTCTGCAAGATCACCCGTAAGTTCATAGCTGTATGAGTAATAGAAGTACAGCCTCGATGCTAGAACATCAACAGTCCTTCTATTCAGATTCCTTACACGAGCAATACTTGCTGACGAACAAGCTTTGGCCTGAAAGACAAGCCAAGGCAACAGTATGACATAAAAAATAATAAATAAATAAGAAAGAACAATTTCAGTCTAGAATGGTGAGTGCAGAACCCACTAATGTAAAGTTTATATCACCTCACTGTATCTTTTTTGATCAATCAGAAATAGTAATACAAGCAAGTAACAATAAATCTCGAGCTCTGGCAGAGAGTGCTTCACCGAAGCTTGTGCTGCAGATGTTGCAGTGTCAACTTCCATATCATGCTCATCCTCCTATAAACCAAAATGATAACAGATATAAGACTATTCACAAAAAAAAAAAAAAAAAAAAGGAAAAAAAAAAAAAGATATAAAAACAATGGATTTCATAAAAAATATTAGACATGTTGAAAAAAAATACTAAAAAATAATTATCAATGTAAGAAGGAGCAAGTTTCATGGATCATCTAAAGGAATTTCACATGAAGGTGTAGTAAATTTTTTGTACTTCAGGTGGGGTTCATGCATTAAATTGTTTCAGTGATTAACAGCAGGAAGGTGCAGCACTATCATGCCTATAAATGTAAACATAGACATTTGTATCAGCGCCTGACACAGATACACAGTGTCAACCCTTGAAATTGGGAGCCCAATAGACTGAACAGTCCAAAGTTAATTTTGGCATGTTAATAGTTACATTATTAAATAAGAATACATCAATATAAGCAAATAATATGAAAAGCATGCCAATCTACAATATCGTTCATAAGTAGCCAAAATTCAGCAAAGGAGAAAGAAAAGGAAAACAAATACGGTAGTCAATTCTCTACGAACAGCTTTATTTATACCAGTTCTTTCTAAGGATTTGACAAGACAGCGCTACAAGGAATATGACAAGAAAAAAAATGAAACAACCAACTACACAAGGTTCTCGAATCACAACAAATGATATTTGCTGGTCACAAAGGCTGTTCCTTCGACCACTTTGCTCAAATCGCATTTGATAGATCACTATCAGAGATCAAAGACCATGGCATACAGAACAGAATCAGTACCTTCCTTGCCACAGGATAGGTTTTTTTTATCGATAAAGATGAATTTTATTCAAAGGAAAAAAGAAGGAATGCATGAGAAAGGCATTCCCCGGCAAAGAACTAACCCTAACAAAATACAAGCGACTCCCGCTCAAAAGCTCATTGATAGAATTTTACATCATGAAATAAGGGAAGATGGGAAACCCATCGAAACAGCAATGACAACGCAGCCTCCAGGATCTTCACATTGTCGAAATAGATCCCTACCGAGGGGATGTCACCTAGAGGCAAATAGTCTGGCAGTGTGTGCCTGTCATTGTGGTTTGGACCATCTGGAGTGAGTGTAATTCCTGTATCTTTGAGAACCAAGGCCCAGCGGCTGATAAGCTTCCGGAGATTGCTTTATCCATGTTATATAGCTGGCTAGCTCACGTCCATTATTTTATGTGTTTAAATCTTCGAGGGGGAAACTGTAGTGAGCAGGTAGCTGTCATTTTTTATTTTTTCTGTTCTAGTTCTGCAATAAAATCCTGATGCAGCACAATCCAAAGAAGCCACTCAAAGAACTATAGCAAGCAATGACTTAATATACTAGTGTGCAATTAAGATGGTCCAAAAGAGGTGATATGAGATCAATCATGCATTTAATAAGTTCTGTCCATAGGTAAACCACAAGGTAAAACAAAAGGGTTCATGGGCTTAGCTTGGGACAGAAGAAGGCTGTAAAGGGACAGATCAAGGGAGAAGGACTGTTTTATAGGTGAAAACAGCAGGTAAAAGGGCACTTCAAGATCCTGGATTAGGCTTATAACAGCAAGAGCAGTAGAGTTAAAACAAGCATTAGTAATGAACATTCAGCAGGGTATTTATGACTGTTGGGAGGCTGGAATAACAAGGGATAAACAGGGTAATTAAAGGGGATAAACAGGGTACTAGAGATAGGCAACAAAAACAGATTGAAGGACTGACTTCTGGAGTTAATAACAAAGTGTGAATAAAAAATTTACAGGCTTAACAAGTGGTATCTCTGGTTACAATCAGTCACCAATTCAAGGACGTTTCTGGGACTAAAATCAAATCTGACCTGATCAGATTTCAGTCTCAAACAGATCCTCCAGACAAATTGATATATATCTAATGACCAAAAATACTCTTACAGTAGTATTGAAGAAACTTCCAAAGATCAATCACCAGTTACAGTTGATCAGCCTTGAAATTCTTGATGAAATCAGATGATAGAAGAGTCAGACAAGGACTGGACTTTGCCCCAAACTGCTGCCAGCATTAACAAGGAATAAATCCCAAGAGATATCCAATGAACAGAAAAAATATTCACCCAGAAACTGTAACAGATGATAGGACAGGAAGATTTCTCTGGGAATCAATAAGTAGACAAAGAACACAAGAGGAAGATGACTTTTTAATGGATTTATAAGTCCTTTAATGGTTATTTTCATGGCTGGTTGCAGAAACAGTAAAGAACAATAAAGAAAGAAGAATGAAGGAGAAGTAGATAAAGAATAAAGAAGAAAGAAGTACCCTGTGTGTGGTAATCACCTACCCCCACAGCCCTAGGTAATCACCTACTTAGGGTTTCAAGCTTGGCACTAAAACTTGAAAAGAAGACCCAACCCATGTGGGAGAGAAGACCTTAATTTTTATTCATAAACTCACAACATAACAAAGTGGGGGGAGGGCTTCTTTTATAACCTGCAATCAGCCTTCCCTTACAATTCAAATTCAAAAGAAAAAAGACACTTTCCTAAATTAGAAACCTAGCTAAAAGAACTCTTTCCTAAGACTTCTAAATAACTTGCTAAAAGAAGCCACACATAGGTCTCTCTTGAAGTGGTCGACCAGTCTTAATTTTAAAATATATATATGCTGTCAACTTTGCCCAAAAACGAAAATCCTAATACCCTCTTTGTCCTAACTCTAATAATTCATAAAATATGAAATAAAATAGTAAAAACATACCAATAAGGACTCTAATCAGCAACTTGAAATCTAATTGAGTAGCAAAGGTACTCCTCCATGTCTCTTCTCATGTGTTGTCATGTGTGGACCCCACCAAGCCACATGTGGGTCCCACTTGGGTTCCAACGTCCGCATCAAATCCTTTTCTTTATCGATAAAAAAAATCTTCAAAAATGCATCTAAATCTTTCAGGCCATATGGTTCAACAGATCACAAACAAAATACAGTGTCATATACTCTTTCCACTCTTCCAAAGATCATCAGATGGAGTTACACTCTAATCAGAAATCAGAGAAGAGACAGCCACAAGCACTGCCCAAACCCTCCTCAACAACTTCAAAAAGCTCCACATTGCTGCCACAATAGAGCAATGAATGAAAATGTAGGAAGACAATTCTGCATTGTGGTAGCACATACACCATCTGTTAAGGAAAGCATATCCCCTGGCCATTAGCTTAGACACCGTGAGAACCTTCTCCCAATGGACCAGCCACTGAAAAAAATTGGCTTTTATAGGTATTTGGGACTTCCATACGAAACAGGCCAAAACAAAGCTGGGACCATCATACTCCATGGCATGGTTTCAAGTTTTGGTTGATACGTATCGGCCGGTATGAAAAT
>JAOXJP010265946.1:0-16129 GCA_025762735.1 Platanus orientalis
GAACAATGTTCCTCTTGAGGGGGGGGGGGGGTGTTGAAGTATATTAATTTATGTATCTCCCAACACCTTAAGGTTTTGGGAGAGTTGGTTAATTCACTATCAACACGAACTTCCTTGCTCTCCAGGGATTCGTCAGCACCAAGGAACATGTTTTAGCATTTATGTGCGGTTCCATCAGATACAAGGCATCTCAAAATTGAATATGAGATCTATCTAGTGTGACGTATATCATATATGACAAAAGTTGGAGTGCTAGAGTATTTCTATCGATCAGTCATATCATATTGGCCCGAGTCAGACATTCAATTGTTTCGATTTAAATTATCCTGAGTAGACCATAAATATCTTAACAAAGTGTACATTAGGTAGGTTAAACACTAATTGAGCTTTTCATGACATTGTAAGCAAAAATCCACATCTTTTGACTAATTGAAGGTGAAAAATGTTATTACTTCTTGGCAAAACTGGGATAAAGTTGATCCAAAAGATCCAAATCAAGATATATATACGAGGAACTGGGATCCTTTTTAGGATATACCCTGGTGTCTAGAATTTGGCTAATCAGTGAAATGATAATGAGATATCATCCTGGAAATTGATTGGTTACTAAGCTATACGCCCTTACAAAACTTTTTGTGCATCATTTGGATGGACTTAGCTTTTTGGTAGAAGTTGCTCATAAATCATCATATTTTGTAAATTGTAGCCATTCATTAGTATTGTAATGAGCATAAAAATCAAATTGAAATACTTCAAATCTAATTTGACACTCAATGTTAATGAAATAGTTCACATCATGGCCACACTTTGTTTCTTTTGTAGCTGGATCTGTTTAGCTACTTGAAAATACATATACAAGGTGCATGTAAGAGAATTTTCTGTTTGAAACAATGGGGCCACAGAGAGTTAATACCTCTTTGTGGTCCACATATGTTTTAAGTACACATCCGTTCCTTGACTAATTAAGACCTTCCTTTATTTTTGACTTGCTTGATGGAAATATTAGAATGAAGCCTTCTTGTCTCTTGCCTGGTTCTAGTTTTTTTTTGTTGATAATTTGCCTGGCTCCAGTATTTTTGGAAGCTATAGGTCACCCTATAAAAATTTTTGGTAGATCAACATGGTGAAATGCTTACCTGCTCTTATATAAAGATGTGGATGTTACTTTCAATGTTACAGAAAGCAGTTGTCTGGTCATAAAGTATTGTATTGTGATTCTCTTTGTCCTAAGTGAACTAAGTGAAAGACATAATGTTCTGTTATATCTAAACTGTTTATCTCACTGATCGTGTTTTAATTCTACCTCAAAAGCTAACCAGGTCACAGTCATCATGGAAGGGCACAACTGGCAGTTCATTTCGTTCAAGTTACAAGGAGGAGGCATGGAAACGATATAATCGTCGGATGCAAGAAGAGCATGAAGAGGAAATGGAGAGAGTGGTGTGGACTTCGTTCCCAATTTTCCTACTCTGTTTTAGATACTCAACCCTGTTTGGTTTTGATTGACCATCATTTTTTACTTACTGAATTGTTTGTTTGAATGAATATATTTAATGTGAAACTCTTCAATTGGTCAATATGTTTATCTGTTGTCCTGTTGAAACCACAATAAATTCCCATTTAGCTGTCAGCACATAGTTCAATAAAATTTTAGTTAGTTAGTTTTTTCCTAAAACCGAAATCTTGTAATTCAGAGAAAATCTTGCATGTTCATTTTTTTTTATGAAAGAAAATAATTTATTCTGAAGAAAAAAAAAGAGAGGGAATAAGACATCCCCCTATAGAGAGAAGAGAAACAAAAAAAAAAAAGACACCGGGAACGCAGACCAACCCAACAGCCCAAAAAACTGATTTCATACAAGCTCTCCTGGTCTAAAAAGAATTACTCCCCTTTGGGAAGCCCAAAAAGTCACAAGATCTTTAGCTTTCTTGTAAATCAAGAAGGATGGCTTTGCATGATCTTCAAAGACCTTGTGATTGTACTCAAGCCAGATAGACCAACAGACTGCGGCATGAACAAGACATCATATTGACCTCCCTTTAGCAATTGAAAACTTTTGTTCTTCATGCATACAACAAGCTATCAAGGTCTTTTGGAGGAACCCACAGCATACCAAAATCCTTGATTACCCCATACCACACTTCCCAAGCAAAGGGGCTACGAAGAAGCACATGGGAGATTGATTCCCCATCCATATAGCAAAGGCTGCAAAAATTTGGAAGGTGCATCCCTTTTTTCCTAAGATTATCTGAAGTCGTGTTCTCCCCAAGGTGGCTGTCCACGTATAGAAATGAATCTTGATTGGCACTTGACTACACCAGATCTTCTTCCAAGGGGCATCATGCAGCACAGTAGGCTCTGATACCAATATTGATGCAGCACCACTTTAAAATACCTATCACAGAGATTAAATAGGGTCTGATATGAGGAAACACAACAGGGTATCTAGGGATTATAGATGAATGCTACTACCCCACAGTAAGCTCTCGGGTAGGACTTGTAGAGGCTGAATTTGAGAAAACAACAAAGTTATGAAGTGGGGTTTATAGTGTTGAAATATATTAATTTATGTATCTCCTAACACCTTAAGGTTTTGGGAGAGTTGGGTAGTTTACTGTCAACATGGCATCAAAGCAGGTTTGGTCATGAGTTCGAATCCCGATGGAAGTATTTTCCCGGATGTAGTGTTGTGTGCATCTGGACCCGTGCCTAGCTCCCCAAGTGTGTTCCTCCTAAGGAGGGTGTTGTAGTATATTAATTTATGTATCTCCTAACATCTTAAGGTTTTGGGAGAGTTGGTTAGTTTACTATTAACATATAGGTCTAAACAAAGTGGTTAACAAAGGGATTAGTTCTGTGGTGAATAACAGTAAGTGTATTAGGTTTATCGCATGATACGTATTGGTATCATGGGTATGGGGTACGATACCCCCCTTGAACTAGATATTTTGCATAGACCTCCCCCATAGCGCACATATTGTGCGATACGTGGGAGGTTTTATTGTTTTTTTGCTTAAAAGAGGTCGCAAGATGAGAGACGCAGACAGTATCGTGTCTTGCGTCTCCCGGCCGTATATTAACTTGTTAAAAACCTTTTGTTGTGTGTTAAAATTTGTAGATCTAGCATTCTAAAGCTAAATCTAGGACTCCACTTGAGTCCATTTCGATCTAAAACATTTCTTTAAGCTAGATCGAATGATCGAAGCCAAAACCCCAAATTTCATCAAGAACTTCAGTAAGTTCCCTATTTTTGCTCTAATCCTTCCATATTTTTTTATATGTCATGCATATGTGATAGATCTACATATTCATGAAGGTAAAAATAATTTTTGGAAATTAGAATTACATTTTTTCAAAAAACAAACAAAATTTTAAAATTTTTAAAAAAATACCAAATGGGGATTGTTGTTTATTTATTTATTTATTTTATATGAGATACTCTAACCCATTATGCACATAATATGTCAATTTGGTAGATTTCTGAAAATAAAATATTTTTTGTATTTATTTAATAAATAAATAAATAAATAATACCAAAAAATGCCAAAAAAAATTGAAAAATACAGGAAGCATATTAGAACAACTTGAAACATATTGTGTATGTTTCTCTTAATTCTACTATGTTTTTTGTATTTTTAAATTTTATTTATTTTTATAAAAAATTGTTAATTTAAAAAAAAAATATATAAAATTACATCAAACATGTAGAACATTTTGAAACATATTGTGTATGTTTCTCTATGTTAGATCAACCTCTTAACACTTAAAATTCTAGGCATACGTGTCGTGTGTCACAAAGGTCAACTATCGATACCCAAGTGTGTACTGAAGTATAATGGTTTATAAGTGTTTAGTGATGCTTATTATAAAATTTCATTAAAAAATTCCAAGGCTTACATAGCGTTTCCATAGATTTTATAGGTGACAACGTATGTCCCGAAGGTGAGGGTTCTCCCAACCATCAAGGATGATTGCTTTATATATGTAATGATTCCTAAGTGTGTATTAAAGTTTATTTGATCAAATCCTAAAGTTTCATAAAAAAAATTCCTTCATTTGAGTAGCATTTCTCCCGTTTCTCACCGTCTCCTGGTTTCTTCCACTATCTCCCCACGATAAGCCATGATACGCAATATATATTGGTATCCCCAAGCCGCGATATGGCACGCGATATTCATACTTTAAGCCATGGTTTATAACAAGGACATAAAAGGGCTGGAACAGTGGATGTCCATGGTGTAGAATAGTTTGTAACAGGGTCTGGTTGTGAGGTTAGTTCATGGGTTAGTATAGGGGTAAAAGGGCTGATCTCTAATGCTGAAATTAAGATTGAGCAATGAGATAATCTGGTGCAAACTCAGGGATCAAGTCGATAGATGATTTAGGGTGATAAACAAGACAGGTAAAGACTCTTTCACAGAGGTTAAACACAGGGTCTATACTAGAGTGCTGATCAGAGACTAATCTCTGGGATTTTTGACTCCGACTGGGACTGATTTAGGTATGTAGAAAATAAAATATGTTCCAATATGTCGGACTATAAAGTAAGAACTCATTTAAATCAGTCACAATAACACTACCACCTATGACTTTGATCTGTATTTTTAATAGAAAAGTATCTCCAAAGATGCCGCAAGATGAAATAGTAGGGAGATTTGTGTTTTCTATAAAGAAACACAATTAACTTTCATAGATATAGGTACCGTAGGTATGATTTGGGGTATTTCTTAAATCCTCGAAGTGAAACAATATGATAACAGATGTTCAGGGTAGCCACAGGTTCTAAACACTCTCAAATGTTGAATAATAGACCCAGAACAACAAGGGACAGGTTTTCCTTTAGGCCGCAGGGTGTAATTCTTTGGATATTTGATTCCATAAATTAAAGGGTTCTTGATGGGTAAATAGTGAAGGAAGAAAAGAAAAGGGATTAGGGAAATAGGTAGCAAGGTTTAAGGTTTTAAGAATCCATAAAAAATGAATTCTTGAAGGTTCTTTAATGGGGAATATATTAAAACAACAAATAAAGATTAAAGACTAAGGAAGAAGAAGAAGAAGATAGACACGTGGATATGGGTAATCACCTATATCACAAGCCCTTAGACATTACTGATGCGGTGACAATGCAGTAGTTAGAGAGGACTTACCCTTTTTGGAAGCCTAAGCTGAAGCATAAAGGGCTTATAAAGAAGCCTACTTGCTGCCTAGCTCATTAGTGCCTTAATTTTCTATTATTTCTATTTTTAAAAGCTTTAATTAGTAGTTTTGAATGTAATAAGTCCATTAGAGCCAAAGTAGAAAATTTGTAGGGAGTTTATGAGAAGTTTAGAGATGTTTTTAGATTTTTTAGATATTTTTTTTGGATTTTTTTAGGCTGACCGCACTGGAGGAGTATTTTGGTCCAATTATGTTTATTTATTTATTTATTATTATAAATAGGTCCTAAAGATCTCTTATACGACCAATTAAGAAAGTTAATGAATTGAAGTTGTTTGAAGCAACGGTTTGGTTGGTTATCTCTCCATACCTCTCACACAAGGCAAGTTCTTTCTCACTTCTCTCTTAGTCTTTATCCGTCTCTTTATTTTCTCTAATCTGTCATATTCTTCTTTCACTTTCTTCTTCCTCCTTTAATTTTTCTGCAGAAAACTTGTTTTATGCTACTTTAATCTTCTTCTTCTACATTCTTTATCAACCATCTTTGTTCTTAAACATCACCAATCACCTTCTCCATTCTTTTTTCTTTTTTTCTTCCCATTCTATTAACGCATTTCTATGCTCAGGATACATTTTCAGCAAACACTTTTTTTTTTTTATTTACTTCTTCCGAACTTCATAGAAACCTAATTCCTTTTAGGTTTAACATTCCCATCACCAAACACACCCTTCCATATAAAAAGCCTCAATTTTTAACCCTAAAATGTAGGGTTTCTTGAAGATCCACCATTCTAACCTTAAACCCATCCCATACCAATCGTACACCCCTAGAACCCTATAAAAAAAGAAAAAAGAAAAACATAATCTACTACTTAAATAAGGGGGGCAGGCGGCTGCATGTCCCCATCTTTTTAGGGTTTGAAAATTGAAAACCCAACTTTCTTATTTTTAGACAGATTTTGGGCATTCTTTTAATTCATTCGTTCATTCTTTAATTCTTCTGGAATCTTTGCTTCTCTTTGATAATCCAATCCTTCTTGAATTAATTTATTTGATTTTTGGTTAATTTCTTTAAAGATTTGGTTTCTTGATTGCTTTCTTTTAATTTTCAGCGTTCTTTAATTTCAAGAAACATTTTGTTTGGGTTTGTGGTTAAATAATTATTGTAGGCATCTTAATCCATTAGATCCTACATCAATTACCATCCTAGGGTTCAAGTTTAGGAACCAAAACTTGAAGGAAAAACCTCACTGTTGTAAGAGGGAGAAAATAAATCTTATTTTCACAATTCTTCATTGAAAAATGGGTGGCTCTCTCTTATAACCCACAATTGTCTTAGAGATTCCCCCTTTACAAGCATTCAAAATTTAAATAAAATAAGGGAAAAGAATTAGAAACTAAAGCTAAATTGGGTGGTCCAACCCATGTGGTCAATCAATCCTTATTTGGCTAAAGAAAACCTATGGACAACTTTGCTCAAAAACAATAATTCTAATCCCTTTTATGTCCTAACTCTATCACTTAATAAAATATGAAATAACACAATAAAACTTTTATAAAAGCACTAAAATCAGCAACTTGAACTCCAAGGCCATGTGTGGGCCCCAAGTGTTACCATGGGCTTCCTCCATGTGTCTTCTTGTGCACCTTCATGTGTTGATCTTACCAAGGCCATGTGTGGGTCCCACATGTCTCTAATGTTTGCATTAAGATAGAGATTGCTTCCGAGGAGTCAAAAAAGTTCACACATGACTTGACGCAGAATTTCCCTGGCCTAAACTTTACAATCTTTTAGGCTATGGTCAATTTGGACTGAATCAAGCCTATGCAACAAATCAGCTATGTCTGGGATGCTCCAATCAAAGGTTGATCTGTAGAAGGTAGGTTGACATACCCTATGACCTTGAGCTAATTTCAAATAACCCATAACCATTGCTCTAGGATTGGATGCTATAGAGTAGATATTCATAAACTTCAGCTTGAGAGGCACATTACCACACCACCAATCCTTCCAAAACATGGTTTGTTGCCCATTTCCCACCTCTATCTACAACCCTTTCTTAAAAAAGGGCATTTGTTTCAGATTTCTCTTCCACAGACTTAACCCATGCGGCCCGCTAGTTTCACAGGGGCTTTACCAATAATAACAACCCCTTGGAAACCACCATCCTCCTCCATAGGCTGTTATCTTCCAAAGCAAACCTCCACAACAATTTGCCAAGTTACGCTATATTCATCACCTTCATCCTTCTTAACCCTAAACCCCCTTTATGGTTAGGGCTAAAAACTTTTGTCCAAGAAACAAGATGCTGACCTACTTCACCATTCCCTCCCTTTCAAAGAAAATCTCTTTGAAGCCTCTCTATTTTCTTTGCAACGTGCCCCGGAATCACAAACAAGGACATGAAATTTATAGGCACGCTAGCCAAGGATGCTTTAATCAAAGTTAGCCTTCCCCCTTTTGTGAGATACAATGATTTCCACCCCGCAAGCCGCCTTTGGATCTGATCAACCACAAGATCCCAACCGTCCTTCCTTTTAAAAGGAGCTCCTAAAGGTAGTTCCAGATAAGAGAATGGAAAATGGCCTAAACAACATCCCCAAGTTTGTTGCTAGCTGATCCAAGTTCGGGACCTCACCAATTGCAATCAGGGAGCTTTTTGCTAAAATCATTCTTAATCCCGAGATCTCAAGGCAACGCAATATACATCCCAAATATCTAATCTTGCCTTTAAGAGATTCCACATAAGATTAGCATAACATCTGCAAATTGGGGGTGAGACACCCTCACTCTATCCACTCATTCCTGAAAGCCTTTAAAAAACCCATGCTCTACAGCCTTGTCCTCCAGACTCCCAAGCACTTTAGACACAAGCAAGAATAATAGGGGGGATAACAGATCCCTTTGCATCAAGTCTCTAGTGCACTCAAAATATCTACTTGGTACCCCATTAACTAAGGCCGAGAATGAGGCAAGACTGAAACACTTCCACATCCATCCTTTCCACTTATCCCCAAAGTCGAAATGACCAAGGATATCATAGAGGAAACCCCAGTTCACATGATCATAGGCCTTTTCAATATCTAACTTGCAAATCACCCCCTAGCTGTCATCTTGAAGCCGAGCATCAATACATTCATTCGCGCTAAGCACTCCATAAGAATAGACATTCCCTTTAGAAACGCCCCTTAAGTCTTCGAGATAATGGAAAAAAACACATTTTTTAAGTCTGAGAGCGAAGCATTTCGCCAAAATTTTACGAGTGCTACCAACTAAAAAATGTGATCTGTAATACATTATCAACTCCGCCCCCTCCCTTTGGGGAATCAAGGATATAAACGTGGCATTACTTCCATTATCAAGGAAACCTCACATGAAAATCAAGAATCACCTGCATCAAATCACCCTTTATAACGTCCCAACACATTCTATAAAACATAATGTCAAAACCATCCGGTCTAGGAGCCTTGTCCCCTTCCATTTGCTATACCGCCGACTTGACCTCCTCCTCCTTCAAAGGTTTCTCCAACCATAGGGTATGATCTTCTAAGATTCTAGGCAATGGAAGACCGTTCACCCTTGGTCTTTGCACCAAATATTCAGAGTACAAACAATGATAATACTTTGTAATTGACGCCTTAACAGGCTCATCATCCTCCAACTTGTCCATCCCCCACCCTCACCTATAATCTTCTAATAGCATTTACTCCCTGTTTGCAACTGGCCATCTTATGGAAAAACTTGGTATTTTTACCTCCCTTAAACCATTGCACTTGAACTTTGTGTCTCCTCATCACTTCTTTCATGAAAAAGACTTTTTCCTACTTTAATACTACCAAAAACTTCCTTGTTTCATGTCTTTAGCTTCTCTTTTAACGTTTCCAGCTCAATTTGAACTTCTTAAGAGGTTGAGCATTTGGAAAAAAAAACTACATATCCTTTGGGGGGGGGGATTTTCTTGATAAATAAACTATGTATAGCCTCCCGATTTACTACCTCGCCATTTTTAAAGCTCCAGTTAGATTGTCAAAATTTTCAAGGTGTAGAGAGATTTTCTTTGGGAACCCGGTATATCTAGGAAAGACATGCGGACAATGATAAGAGGCTCTTGTATGTTCCACTTCGTAAGAAAGCAAGGTTGATGGTTGAAAAGCCAAGGGGTTCATGGGGATTTCTTAGGCTAGTCGTTAGGGGGTATTTTATCTTTTTTATGGACTACAACATCAGCCAATGGGACCCACAGAAGTGGTTGGACGACCAACCCCTTTATTTGTCCTTGTGTGACTTTCTAAAGTCAACAAGGGGGCCCCACAATGTGGCTGGTTGACAGCTTGAGTATGTTCATGCTTTTGGCAATTTTAGATTTAGGAAATTTTGTATTTTAGTAATTCTTAGATTTAGGAAAACTTGTGTAACAAGTTAAGTGTGTTTTAAGAAGTTTTAAATTTTAGAAAGCGTCATTTTAGTTGGGATAAGGCTGTTTGTTGTTGTTGTTGTCGTCATTTTAGTAAGTCTTAGGGTGCAAGTTTAGTTGTTTAGAAAGAATCTAATTTTTGCATTTTCTATTTTCATAGCTTGTAAGCCTATTTAAAGGCACCAAACTTATTCAATAAGATCAGTGAAAGTTATTAAGAAAAAAAGTGTTTGAATTTTGGGTGGTCTCCCAAGCTAGGCCGTGTAGGCCTTCTCTTCTCCCCTAGGGTGATGTCTCCTCTAATGGCTCCCCTCTCTTATCTCTTAGGTGCAGCCATAACTCTCTAAAGATAACATCTCTTTCTTCTCTCTTCCTTTGTCTCTTCTTTCTCTCTCTTCTCCTTTTTTAATATCTCTCTCTTACCTCCTTTATTCTTCATCTCTTCTCTAACTCTTAGTGAATTTCTATACTTTAATAAGATTAATGTAAATTTTTCTGGATTCACTATACCTTGAAAATTACCCCCTCTCTCCTCCATATTTCTCTAATTCTTTTATAGGGTTTTTATCCCTATGTGATTCCCTACAAAACCCCTCAACTTCTTCTTGAATCCCCTTTTCCCATCTCCTTCAATTTCAAAAGATTCCCTTGTAGATTCTTGAAACTTTCATCAAAGTATGTTCAATTTTCTGAAATTCTTAAATTTCAACTAGGTAGACTTTTCCAAATCGAATGGAATTTTAACCACTGATCTCTTAATTGATGCACTCTTGATTTGGAAAATTTCATAAACTTCCGACATGTTAGAGGGGTTTTTTCATAATTTTCCTAAAATTGCCAAAGACCTATCTCATTAAGTGGGAGGTAGTATGTTGACCAGTTGAAAGGTTTGGGACTTGGTCACCTTTCTAAACAAAATGAAGTGTTACTGGAAAAATGGCTATGGAGATTTCCTAGGGAATCTAACAACCTCTTTCATTCAATCATTAGTTAAAAATATGGCTTACTCCCATGCGGATGGGATTCTATTTCGAATGGGAGAACCCCTTTGTCATGTCCATGAACAAGCATTAGTAGAATCTTCCCAACATTCTCTCAATTAATTAGGTATGAATTGGGTAAGGGAGATAGGATAAGATTTTGGAATGACATTTGGTGGGATGAGATCCCTTTGAGCCAGAAGTTTCAACGGGTTTATTCGGTATCTTGTTTGAAAGGTTTGCCAATCTCACACTTCTGTTCTAGTCCCAATCCATCATCAAATCTAGAATGGGACTTAGGTCTTCGTCATGGTCCTAGGGATTTTGAACTAGATGAGATCTTTTTCCTTAGTCTTTTCATCCAAAGCCTTTATTCATCCTGCGGCTCAAGATTCCTGATATGGTCATTATCTTCCAAGGGTTGCTTTCGCTTCTCATCTTTTCGTGATCATTTGACTTCTCAAGGCCTAACACCCAATCCCATTCATGTTTTTCCTGCAAAGCTGGTATGGTATAATCATTCTCCTACATACAAGGCATTGTGCTAGGAAGTAGCCCACAAATATGTTAACACGGGAGATATACTTCAACGCCATCGGAAAGGGTGGTGTTTCTCACCTCAAGTGTGTCATTATGTATTTTGGATGAGGAATCGGTAAATCACTTATATGTTCATTGTCAGTTTGCAAAGGATATTTGACGCTATTTCCTTATCATTTTTGGCATGTCTTTAGTTTTTTCCCTAGGCATTGGTGACTTTATGTGGAGCTGGTGTTCTGCCCCATTCAGCAAGAAGGGTTTGCTTATTTGGAGATACGTACCTATGGTTACCATTTGGATAGGAGCGAAACTGTAGAATCTTTTTAGATAAGAGAAGGGACATCCATCATGTCATCGAGGTGATCTCCTTTAGGATTGCCATTTGGGCCTCTTTGTTGGATTTGTTTTGGGTATTTTTTATCGTTTCTCTCATCAGGGGCCTTTCTATTATCATCACTTCATCCCCCTATGCTGCTCAGGTCAAACACACCTGGAGGCCTCCCTTGGGTATGGCCTTAAAGCTTAATTTTGATGGTTGTTCCCTGGGCAATCCTGGCCCATCCCACATCAGTGGTATCTTAAGAGACTCCTTAGGGACATGTATTCATGCGTTCTCTGGTCTGTTGGGAACGAGGATTACCATTATAGTAAAAACTAAGGTGTTACTTTGCGGTTTGAGATTGTTCATCTCATTGGGTCTCCAAAATCATCCGTTAATTGTGGAGGGTGATTCAGCATGCATGATTGGTTGGATGTTTGGGAGCTCTAAGGGCCCATGAAGGCTTTCCTATCTTGTTAAGGAATCCCTTTCTCTTGCCTCATCCCAAGAGAGGCTAACTCGACAGCGGATGGTTTGGCCAGAAGGGGGGAGGGGGGTTCAAAGCGAGTGCATGTATTTAGGGAGTGATATTAGTGATTCCACTATGTAGTGGTTTGTTGGGGTGTGTCCCTTTTTTCTTTCATTTCCCTTTTTGTTTTGCTCTGTGATAGTCTGTATCTTTCTCTTTTTCTCTCTTTTAGTAAAATCTTCAAGTTAATCATCAAAAAAAAAAAAAAACTAGACTACTGCTTTTCATTTTGGGTCTTCTAGTCTTGCATAACTTGAGTTAAGACCTTTTGTGCAAATCTTCTAGTTATGTAATCTGGTAGCATATAAACAAATGCATTGCTTTTAAGAAATATAGGCAATGAAGCATGATTGTGTAACACTAGATGTTGTGATGGAGTCTTTAAAGGGAAGAATGGTTTGTTCATTATCCATCTATTCCGTCTCTCTTCATGAGTTATTATTGTAGTTGATTATTTAGTTTACCTGATTCTGTGTTTTGTAGGAGCGTATAAGGCGTATGCAAAGTGTGTTCAACAGAGAGAAAAATAAATACAAGAGAAGCTATGAGAGCTGGGGAGAAAATGGCCGTGGAGCATATCATCAACATTTTCAGCGAGATGATTGGTATTGGAAGACTGATGCATCTTTTAAAGATCGAAGAGATAATTCCAGAGCAACCCACAGAGACAGTGGAGGCTATTTATTATCACATCACTACTCTGTTTTGGGCCTTGACAGGTAATAATCAATGTTTGATAGGACAAGCTGGCCATCAAATGGGCAATATCACTGCTTTGGTTGGTTGTAACAAGATCAAGCCCAGTTCAGAGAAAATTGGAAGAACAAAAAATTGAAGAACAAAAGAAACAAACAACTGGAAATTGATTAAGTTAACTAAAATTTTACTGAAATTAATATATTAGTAGAAAGAACTCATAATATTTTTAAGACCAATATAAAGGAGTATTTAGAATGTATTCTTCCTGAACTATCTGTTCGGAGATTGGACTTATTGGGGCACTGCAACTTTGTTGTTCTGGTAATATTTTGGACTTGCTGGCTCTAGAGTTTGGACATCTTGTTCATCCACCTTAAAAGCACAATTGCTCATCGGTTGGTTGCTTATTAGTATAGGAGATTCACAGCGTAATTTTGTATACTTTTTAACTGCTTGCGTTAAGGGTATAACTAGATGAGCCTGCTCCCACCTTTGTATTGTCAAAGTTCATAACATTAAGAAGATATCAGAAAGCCAAGTTTTTCTGGGAGCCCCAATATCGTCCTTACCCAATTCAAAATTAAGACAATAAAGCACAAATCATTCTTATTTTTTGGATCTGAATACCCATTTAATTCTATGAAGCAACTAATCAAAAGAAAAACATAACAAAGGTGCTGGCATATAACATTAAATTAACAAGCAATAAATATCTTATTTGAGTGTATTCTTACCTATAACCATGATGATTTGTGGGTGTGTTTCAACTTCAGAAGGACACCATCCCCACGTAAATAGTGCAAGTGAAACACCAACTTTTAATTATCGAAAGAAAGGTGAAACACCAACTTTTAGTTGGTTTTTGTTAACACTTCATAACACGCAAAAGGGTGTCTGGAATGCCTATCAGGTGGGGTATGTGGCCTAGGTACCAAAGACACCTTCAATGTTGAACCTCCTTGAAATAGGTGCTCACACCTGTTATTCATTATGAAGCACACCCTATTGCAGATATGCTAAAAGAACTGGGGAAAAAAGAAAAAAAAGAAGAAAGAGGGCAGAGGAATTAGTCCAGATAGTTTATTGTATCTCTAGGTCACATCATCCCTTTCCATGTACATGATTTGAACGAGAGAAATGGAGAAGAGGTACAGAGGAATTAGTTCAGATATTATATTTTATCTCTAGTCCACATCATCTCTTCCCATAGAACAAGAGAGATGGGAATGCCATGCATCTGGGAATAAATGGTTTGTCCCAATATTTGACAGCTTTTTTTCCCCACTCTGTTTCTGAACTAGGCCCTTGGTGTTTAAAGAGTAAACCTGAATAAAGATTCAAAATCGCAGCAGTCATCAGTCATTATTAAGAGAAACCATGGTATAACCAATCAGATCATGCATGGCTTTGGAAATATTCAAAAGAATGCATTGGATTCTTTTCTCCCATCAGGCTTTTGTGGGGGAAAACCCATGTGAAGCCAATGCTTTATTTCTTATTGGTTATTCTGTCAAATTCTCCGGTATAACCAATCATATCATGTGGCTATTGAAATAATGTTCTATTACTTATTGGTTATGTTGTCAAATCGAATAATTTGTGGATGTACAATTCTAAATTTTAAGTATGTAGTATTAATTTTTCTGACTTGAAACCTATCAAAAAAAAAAAAGAGGTTTCTGACTTGCCACCACCCTACAGATAAATAATAATTCTGACAAAACAAGTTGTCATGATAAAATATCAGAATCACCAAACAAGTATTTTGCAGCTATTAAAAGGGAGAATGATTGTCTGTGTTGACACAGACCTCTATAAGAGTGCCATTGATTGACATATGATGGGTTTTTGAATTTGGTATCTCTTGTTGAACACCTACTTTTTCATCTGAACACTTTTTGAGATGTTTTTAACCCCAAACACAACACATGTCAGCTTATCATTCACCATACACACTACAGACATGTTTTCATCACAGAACATTATCTTCCTATTAAAAGGAGGTGTTGCTCGGCAGATACAAACAACAACTACAAAAGCCTTATCCCAAGTACTTGGGGTTGGCTACACAAATCTTGTTCCATCATTCCACTCCATCTAGGGCCATATCTGCCATTAAATCACAAGCACCTGTGTCTTTTTGCTCTACTTCAATCCAAGTCAATTTCGGTCTTTCTGTGGCTTTTTAACACCTTTAACTTGCACCATCTTACTCCTCACCGGTGCAGTCATTGGTCTTTGTCGCACATGACCGAACCATCTTAGTGGACATTCCCTCATCTTATCAGTTATTGGTGGTACATCTAAATTCTCACAAATGGATTCATTTCTAAATCTATCCTTTCTAGTCTTTCCACTCATCTATCTCAACATCTTCATCTCTGCCACGCTCATTCTAGGAATGTGTTGTTTCTTGGCCACCTATAATTCTGCTCCATAAAGCATGGCTGTGTTGAAGATATTAATTTGTGTAACTCCTAACACATTAAGGTTTTGGGAGAGTTGGTTATTTCACTATCAACATGGTATCAGAGCAGGTTTGGTCATGATTTGAATCCCAATGGAAGTATTTTCCTGGATGAAGGGTTGTGCGCGTGTGTACTTGCTGTGTGGACTTGTACCTAGCTCCCCAAGTGTGTTCACAGGAGAGAACAGTGTTCCTCCTGAGGGGGGTTGTTGAAGTATATTAATTTGTGCATCTTTTAACACCTTAAGGTATTTTGGAGAGTTGGTTAATTCACTATCAACAGGCTGGCCTTATAGCAGTCTTATAAAATTATTGATATATTTATGTGCCTTTAGATATCAAGGAATTTAAAAAAAAAAAAAAAAAACTTCTGTAGTGATTAATCTTGGTAACCATTTAATTATTCTTGGTAACCATGTTGGGTTCCATTCATATAGTGTAATACATTTTTGTTTTGGTTACCCACTTCATTAGCTATATACATATTTGATGAAATTAAAATTTATTCATTAGAAATGTTTGTCTTTGAGCTATTTACCTTTTTCTTTTTGGTCTCATTCATGACAGGTTGAGAACAAGACCATACACGGAAGCAGAGATTAAGGTACTCTCAGAATATCTCCTTTGTGTAACTGTTTCAATGAAATACTATTGGTTTTTGTTTTCTAAAGATGATGTCAATCTTAATTTATTATATCAGGTGTAGCAGTTAATTTGCAATCTGGTATGTTGTTTTCCCTGTGTATGTGTGTGTGTGGTGTATTAGAGAGAGACAGACAGATAGACAGACTTCTTGCTTACCTCTTTAGGAATCTAGAATATTTTAACACTTCTCATAATTCTTGCTTGAATGTTGTCTGTTTTAAAAATTTATTCATCTTCTAGAACCTAAGTGATTATTCTTACTTGATTATTCATGGTTCCTATCGGGTATGCCGTTCACTGTGTATTTGTGTTTGTATATGGTGTATTAGAGAGAGAGAGAGAGAGAGAGAGAGAGAGAGAGAGAGAGAGAGAGAGAG
>JAOXJP010265956.1:0-20590 GCA_025762735.1 Platanus orientalis
CCCCTATTGTTTTCTTAAAAGAAATACATCTTTCATTAATCCCAAACCCTGCCTAAACTGTTTTGAGGCCCATAAACCCAAAACACAACTCTCTCAAGCCTTATAGAAATCTTGGATCTAGGATTCTCTGCTGTCTTCACTCAAGAAACAGAAATCCCTCCTAAAACCACTTAAATACCAATCTATTAACCTAGGCTTCTTCCCCACTGTTAATACCTTCAATCATACCTTATTTTACCCCAAATCAGCCATTGTTTTCCCCTTCTTCTATCCCTATTTCATCTCTTCTCGAAGCCCATCACTCCCTCAATTCCGTCCTTGATCAGCCCCATAAAATAGTCATTGTTTAAGCCTTAAAAAGTCCACTATTTGTCCCCTTTCAACCACCCTTATAAGCCCTTAATTAACTCTATATCAGTCCTACTTTTGTGCTATTTCCCCCCTTCCATCAGTCCTTTTAAATCAACCCATGATACAACTTGTTTGCCTCAATTTAACACCATGTGTACCTTACAAAAGGCCCATCTATACCCCAATTTTGAGGCCCCATCAACAACAGAAAGCAGCCCTTTCTTAGGTTGAGATCCAACATCATACCCTTAAGAGAAGAATAAAAAGATCCATTCTTGATAGGATCTAGGCACCATCAAATAACATCATTTCTATCGATTCAAAAAATATATATATCATCAAATAACATGAGTGATCATATCATATTAAAATGTAACCAAATACATGGACATCCTATGTATGTTTAGGTAGATATTGTGAACATGCAAACCAAATTAAATTCATAAATAAGTAGGAAAAACAACTACTCCTACAAAGTAATAATATATACTGGGAGAAAATGGAAATTGATTTAGATCACAAAAAACCACAAGATTAATAAAATTTTGGTTATTCTGAAGACACCCAAGATACCATCACACACCCACGACTTGAATTAATAATAAATAACATTAAACAACTAAAATGGTACCAAGAGAAGAAAAATGAACATTTGATTCATCAAAAAAAATAATATAAGCCTTAATTCCAGAGCTTAAGTTACAGTTAAACAAATATTAGGGAGAAAGGAATTACCAAAAAAAAATACTATAGAGAGAGAGAGAGAGAGAAATTAACCTCTTTGTATTTCCATTACATTTGTAGATGAATAATGCAGAGAAATAAGGCATACCCAAAATTAAGAGAGAAATATAGAAGTGGAAAGGGGGGAAGAAAAGAGCCATATCAATTAAATTGGAGCTTATCCAGCATGATAGAATATAACTTATCTAGCATTAGATTGAAGTAATGAACAACAAAAAAAATAATAAAATAGAGAAATTGATCTTTATACCCTAACATTGATTCATTAAAAAAAATCTGGAGAAATCTCTTCAAATCTAACATTGATTCATGAAAACAAAACCTTAACTCAGAACCCATGAAGAACAAAATAGGAAAAACCCATCCTACCTATTAGGATCCGTAGTTGTAGCAAGGATTTCGGACAATTTTCTTTAAATGGTGATAGCGTGCGACTATAGGAAACAAGATCAACGACCACCAGATTTCATCAAGAACAAGAATGTGGGAAGAAAGGAAGAGAAAGCAGGAAGAGAGGAATAGAATGTGAGAAGAAAGGAAGAGAACTCGGGAAGGAGGATTTATACATGTGGCTATTAGAAGCGTTTTGGTGTTTTTGTGTGGCTATAACAAGTGTTTTGAAAATGCTTCTAATGGTGTTTTTGTGAAAACCCTATTATCCTATACCAAGGGTTTTGAAAACGCTGCTTATGTTGTTTTTGTGGAAATACAGAAGAAGCATTTTGAAAACGTTGTATAAACCCCGTTTTCCTATACTAAGCATTTTAAAAACGCTACTAATAGTGATTTTACGGAAGTTCATAAGAAGCGTTTTGAAAATGCTACATAAATAGCTTTTTTTAGTTTGTATAGTTTTTAAAAAGGGTTATTTTTGTCATTTACCCCATTTAGCATCTTTTTTTGAGAGAAACGCTATATAATATAGCCTTTTGTAGCATTTGTACAAAAATGCTACCTAAAGCATGCTTCTAAAAACCATTTTTGCTGTAGTGATAGGCCCTAATTCTGTGGGCCTATCAATACTAAATCTTTATGGGAGAATTGCCATAGCTTCTTCTAGGAGGCTCATAATTGCACACCATTTGATGGGTTGGAAAGTAGATTTATAGATATTTTCATTGATATATTATTAGGACTCTAATACTCTCGGTATTTGTGTCACTGGTCCCGTGAAGTTACCCCAAATACCCAACAGGATAACTCTTAAACTTGACTTCAAGACCTAACTTGAGTCTTATGCTTCTAACTTGGTGCAATGGGTTCCTAAACCACTCTAAGGTTTGTATAAACATGTGAAGTAAAAACGTTACCCTTAAGTATGTTAAATTACATTTTTACCCTTTTAGTGTAATGCAGGGTATTACATTCTTAGTTTATAAAGGTGCAAAGAATTAGAAACAAAGACAACTAGGGAAACAGTGATATGGTTACGATTGATCTGATTTTCGGAAGAGCGAATCACAAGATTCATTAATGCTACACCAAAACTATTAGAGTACAAATTAGTTATATTAACTCCTCTTGGCAAGAGTATGATTGCCGAGTTAGTATACAAGTTACATGTAGTCAGGATTAGGGAAATAAAGATATTAAAAGACTTAATTCTATTGGACCTATAGGACTTTGGTGTCATCTTAGGCATGAATTGGTTAGCTATCCATCATGCTAATGTGGATTCTTATAGCAAGGAGGTGACTATTAGTATCCGCAATTAGTTAGAGGTTCCATTCAAGGGAATACGGAGTTTCCCTAAGATTATTTATACCTTATGAATGAAAAGACTATTGCAGAAACATGGGCTGGGGTACCTAGCTTACATTATAGATGACTAGAAGGATGGAGTGAAGATTGGAGATATATTGGTTGTTAGATATTTCAATAATGTATTTCTTAAAGATCTTCCTAGATGACCACCTGATATGGAGATTGAGTTACAATTGAGTTAATGGAAGGCTTAGGATTGATTGGATTATTTTAGGAAGAATTGATTTATGGTACCTTGGTGACTATGTGATAAATGATTTGATCAAAAAGATCTCAATCTATAACTACAAGAATTAATAGACAAAGGTTTTGTGCACCCCATGATGAATAGCGTGAACCAATTTTATTTGCTAGAAAGAATGATGGATCCTTAAGGTTATGCATAGAGTACAGGAAGTTGAATCAGGTTACAGTGAAGAACACGTACCCATTGTCTCATACTGATGATATTTTTTATCAACTAAAAGGTGCAATGGTTTTCTCAAAGATTGATCTTCAGTTTGGCTACAATCAGTTGAGGACCAAGAGTGATGATATACGAAGACTACATTCAAAACAAGATATTGACATTATGAGTTTATAATCATGTCTTTTGGATTGACAAATGCTCCCGTAATGTTAATGAATCAACCATATTTGGATTAGTTCATAGTAGTGTTTGTTGATATATGTCAATCCCATGAGCATGTATTAGGCAAAGGTAATGCTAGGAGTCTTGTGTATGTCCTATGTGAGCTCACAAGTTCGAATCATAAAGCCAAGAAAGACTCAAGACCAAGGAAAAGCACCCAAAAAAGACATTCCAAGGAAGGTATAATGCACGCATGACATATCATATTGTGTGCCTAAAAAGAACCTTAAACATAGTTTAGGGTGCCCTATGTTGCCCAATGCCCAAAAGATTGCTCAAAAGGATGCTTAAGAAGCACTGGTTACTATGCTGATCATAGAAGCTAAATTGATTACATTTTTCACAATCGGTTTGGTGGAATCGATTGTGAAAAGTGCAATCTGTTTCAAGGCAAGTTTTGAGCACATTTCATCTCAACCAAGGGCCAAACTCATAGTCCCAAACTGATTTGTGATGGAGTTTTAGGATTTTGTCCCAAACCGAAATCAATTTCAAAAAGCCAAATTGATTTGGCCTAAAAAAAGGTTGCCAAATCGATTGCGCCTTCCAAAACCGATTTGGAGCCCAAACCAACTGCAAAAAAGCCCAATCGGTTTAGGGGGTATTTTTGAGATAAAATTTTCAAGAAAACTTAAGGGAGATTTTTAAAATTTGAACCCCATTTTGGTTTATCTAAAGGCCCATAATCACTCCCATTTTAATATATACTTATCCTAAGGCCAAGGATGCTCTTCCCCACTATAAAAGGAGTTTTTCCCTTTAGGGTAAAGCACATCCTCCAACACTCAAAGTTTTTAGAGAGAGCTAAAAGGCATACTATTCTGAGAGCCTTCTCCACTGTGCAAATTTCTGTTGCCTATTGTTTACTGAGCTATAGTAGCTAGCATCCTACTCTTCTCTCTACTATTTCTTCTCTCCTATTAAGTTACATTCCTACTATTGAGAAAACGTTGTGGTGAGTGGTTTTCCCTAGATAAACTCATCTTTAGCTGAGCTCAAGGAACACTAGAGCCAAGTACTTGGAGCTTGTGGGCAGCTAAGACATATCAACTCATCAAGAAGCATCCCACACATTGAGCAACTAGCAACATCAACCATTTGGTGGTAACATTTACTTGGCTTTGCATTCATTTACATTCATATTCACTTTAACTATTGTTTAGCTTTCGCCATAGACATTGGGAGCTTGAGAACCTCGGTCGAAGACACCAGAGGTATTGCACACTCACTGGAGACACCAAGTGTTATAGTTGGCTTACTTATGAGCAAGTAGTAGGGTTTGTATATTGACCTAGGTTATAATTGAACTTGAATGAAATATACCTAAGCTTGGTAGTGAGCTTTAGAAGAGTGGACGTAGGCCTAAGTGCCGAACCACTATAAATCACGTGTTGTGGTTTGTGATTGTGTGATTGCTTGTCTCTTTGTTGCCTTACTTCATACTATTCTTACCTACTATGTGTTTGCTATCATCCTTGAGTAGTTACACTTGAACACACACACTCACTCAATTGGACATATTGTAAGAGAATCTAATAACCACAACTTGACAATTGAAAAATGGGTTAATTAAATTAAAAGAAATCCTATTCAACCCCCCCTCTAAGATTAATTGTGTAGCATTTCAAGTCATACGTTTTGAATTTGTCAGAGATTTTTCATGGTTTATTTACATTTACTTTCGATATTTAACGAATAAGTATATGGGTTGGCATGTGGCATATAGTTCTTAGCATGTGGCATATAGCATGTAGCAGATGCATGATTCGGTTTGGTTCACTTTTGACACTCATATGGCTATCTTGTGGCATGTGTATACTTATATCATAATAAGTATATATGTTTAGTATATTTGATGCATTTGCATATCTACTTTGATTCCTTACTCTATCTTGATTCTTCCTATTTGCTATTGTTATTATCTTTGACTTCCTTTGTGTGGCATAAACTGTGTACCCTTTCATTGATTCTATCAAGCTTACCCTAATTGACACCACTTTACAGATGAGGAGTAGGAGAAAAGATTTTTCTGTGGCCAATTGGGATGTGGATGAGTGATGAGTTAAGTGGCCAGACCCCCATTTACTTTTCATTTTTTAGCATACTTTATATTGGAGATGTACTCTTATTTTTGGTACCTTATTATTATCACGACCCAAATCCAAGGGCCATGAAGTGGGCCAGGTTTGGATCCATGACATAAGAATAACCCTCCCTGAACCCGTTTCTTACATGGGGAAACCAATGTGTTCAGAGTGAGTCATTAACCCTCTCACTCAATCACATAACATTTCATATACATGCATTTACTTATCCTTTCATTTAATTTTAGTCACATCCATTTAAGTCCATTTCCAACATAACACATTGCAACGGAATGAGAATAATGATGATATAATCCAAATAAGTGTAGCGGAGATAAGTATCAATCAATCTAAAATCATCCCATAGTCATCCAATGTAGAAAGGGCTAAACACACCTATAACAGTACATACATCCCATAGCCCCACGGGCATAACAAGTAACAAAATTATATCTCCTATCAAGTAAACTATAAACTAAAACTAAACTAAAGTGAAGTATCCAAGTCAACTGTTCAACCACCAACCTTCTCTCTTTCAGCCTGAGACGTAGTTCAACCTGTATGGCTAGACACTTGCGGGTGGTGCCAATTAAGGTAAGCTTGACGGGCTTAGTGGAGTGTATGTAGTTTATATAACACTAAGGAAGAGAAAAGATAATCATAGTAACAAATAGGAATAATCGAGGTAACTACGATCTAAGTATACCCAGGTCATAAGATAATCACAGGAATATCTAAAATAGATTAGATAGAGTCATGCATATGCTACATGTTATATGCCGCATGATAAGTACTATGTGCACATGTGCAGTAGTATATGTGTCATATGCAAATCATAATTGTGTCCCATCACATATCACATCTAAGTGTAAATGAACCATAAAAGGTCTTCGATAAAACATATCATAAATAAACCATAAGAGGTCTCTGGCGGAAACAAATCAAATGAACCACATAAGGGTCTTCGACTAGCATATCATATAATTGTATAAGGTCTCTAACATGTCACATCACATAACCCATTTAAGGGTCTCTGTCATAGCACATCATATCACATATATTGGGCCACTAGGGTTGTCTTCACCTATTAATGTGACCCGGTGATTGGGTACCTAAAGCCATGAAGGCTAACTCACAAAGGGTTCTCTAGGGTCATAAGACCAATGGGCACGACGGTCATCTTCACCTATTAATGTGACCCAGTGATTGGGTCCCTAAAGCCATAAGGCTAATCCACGAAGGGGTCTACAGACCCACGAAGGGTGACCCACATAAGGGTCTCCGGGTCCACAAGGGGCAACCCACATAGGGGTCTACAAGGCTATATCTAGCCAACCCATATAAGGGTCTTCGAGGTCATAAAGACCATACACATATATAAAAGTCACAAGGACTAACCCACTTAGGGGTCTCCGGGCCCAATAGAGCATATTCCCACATAGGGATATAATATCAAATCTTTACATCCAAAACCATGTCTTTATAAAATAAGGTAGGTACTATATAATCATACCATTTGAAATATCTATGTGTTCCACCTCATGAAAAGTCCAAAGAACTAGTAGAAAATCACATGAAATGGGTCAAATGCTAACATGCAAGTGAAGGTACTTGGTCCATAACTAGGGGCATAAGGGATACTCATGAATGTAAAATCATTTTATGACAAAGTTCATGTAGGTAGAAAACCAAGTATCTCAAATCCCTTTAAAAAAAACTCATGTAGAAATCCCCTGTAAAAAGCCACATAAAAATCACGGAATAAACCATTCCAATGATAACATGCGCATGCCACTAAGAGATATCACATAATGTAAATAGTAACGTGGCCACATGAGAATCATTATAATTACCACATTTCATCATGGTGTAACATGAATCGAATGAAACACACCAAAGAGAGTAATAGACTAACATAGAGAGTCAATGAAGCATTACCAATTTCCATAAGCCAACATATATTTGAGAGAATCTAACATAAGAGACATTAGGCTCATGCAAGGAATCAAAAGACATCCAAGAAATACATGAATTTTATGGAAATTCTATGAGAGTTATTTCAGCAAACATATAGAGTACAAGAATTAAGGAACTCAAGGAAATCAAAGGGATAAACATATCATTCACCACAAGAAACCCTTCTAATTTCCACAAACTATGTAAATCAAACTCCTAAACACTTTCATATATGTTAGAAATCATCCTAACCATCCCACAAAGCTCAAATAGAAATGAATCCACCAAAACATACTTTCAAACAACAAATCTAAGATCCTAAAAAGGAAAGTGTGTATAAACAACATATCTAACTCACATAATCCATGAAATCAAGGTTCTATATAAGAAAATGATCAAACTCATAAGGAATAGATGTAAAACCACCAAAACCAAGATTATTTTTCATAAATCTAAGGTACTAGGAGAGGAAAGTGAGCATAAAATGCATATCCACTCACTATCTTGGTTTTTATTACTTGCCTAAGCTTTAAAATCTTCCAATGTCTGCTTTCCTTTAACTTTATCTTCTTTAAAAATAAAGTAGAACTAGTGTGATTAGATTAAACATGAAGAACTAGGAAAAAAATAAGTTATTTCAGTAGATTTTCAAAGTTGGGAGTGATAATTATCTAATTGGGGAAGAACTCCCACACTAAGCTCAAGAACTTTTTCTAATCTCTCTAACTTTTTTCCTCTTTATTTTAATGAGGAGAAATGACATAATTGAGGTGTTAGTAGGGTTATAAATTTTTCATGATGAGATCCCATATGTTTGGGGGACCAATGAGCAAGTGTCACATCAAAAATAACCATTTTAGGCAATTTTCAATCATTTTTTTATCTTCTAGTTTTTGGGACCCCGAGCCCTTACCTCGATAAAAGAGCCCTTTGGACCCCCCTGGAGAGTGTTCACCTTAATCAACGACTAATCAGGCACCTCCTCAATGAGCGCTCACCCCTACAGACGAGCCCTTAGCCTGAGAAACCTGAACATCCCCAGTTTTTTATTAACAAAAACTGTTGTAGGGAAAACAGTCGTTACTTTCTATAGAAAACTCAGAATTAGGCACCATTTGTTGCGTTGGAAAGAAGACTCGAAGAACTTTCTAAAAGGTATGTCTCATATTCTATTTCATTCAGGATTGGTGTAAATGGGCTCAGGAAGTTACCTCAATTATGTAGTTAGGAAAATTTTTGAACTTGAATAATTTTAGGTCTAACTTGGGTTCTATACTTCTAAATTGGTCCAATAGGTTCTTAAAGCACTCTATGATCTGTATAAGCATGTGAAAGGATAATTTTATCCTTATGGAGGTGAAATTATGATTTTACCCCCTTTAAGTGCAACACAGGGTGTTATAGTTATACCCTTTTGGGCAAAGATTATTGTATGGTTGTTGGCATGTCGAGGCCATTTACTTTGAATTACTAGTGATATGGATATGATACATTTATATATTTCTGTTGCACTATGATTCAGTTACTGTCATTTAATATTCTGCTACGATATGTTTGGTTAAATGGACTTAAATGGATAAAAGAAAAGAATTAATTTGCATGGAAAGTGATGTAAGTCCAAAAAGGGGTGCCACACTCTGAATGTAATGTCCCCGGACCCAGACTCAGATATGGAACATATCGCCCCCATATTCGAATTCGTTACCTAACCAAAATCCAATAATCATAATGGCCCAAGTCATGGGTCGATGAATGAAATCCAATATAATCCACAAGTTCTCATTTGATACTTAAGTTAATATCCATTAGGTCCAATTAATTCAATAGTTAGATTTCAATAGTTTACAGAAGTGTATTCAATGTTCATTTACCACACATATTCGGATCCATAATTATAGAAACGTAATTCAAAACCACATAGATCTCAATATCCCAACAACAGTGAGTCACAACGGAAATAACACTACAATCTCCCACATCACTAGGGTGCCCTCTCACCCAAAATATACAAAAGGTAAATGAATGTCTAATAATCTAAAAGCATGGACCCATCATAAAAGGGTCTCCAATATACATCTATAATAGATGTAAAGAAAAAAGAGAAACTGAGGATGTCACAACAAATCCCTAGGATGGAAGACCTACAACAATAGTCAGTCTAAAAAACAAATGGTTGGGTAAGTCCCAACCTGTAAGTAATCTAACAAACTATAGATAATTTGAAGCAAAGCAAAGATTTGAATACTAATATGTCCAAAGGTCGATACAAAGCTAACAATGGTGAAATATTATTCACAATCATGCTAGTGCGTAAATAGCAACAATCACATGTCAAACAGAAGTCAAAAGTCTAATACAAAGATCTAAGTTCAAATAATGATTCAATGTAGAGTTCAAAGTTCATAAATTCACTAACATATGTTAGACTCGAAAGACTCGGTGTTCGATGATACCGAAGTGTTTAGATTTCACTGTTCCAAAGGATTCAAAGTTCACATGGTTCACAATCTTTGAAGTTCAATATCTTTAGTATTTGGAGTTCAGAGTTCGATATCCAAAGTGTTTGAAGTCCACATGGTTCAATATTCAAAGGGGTCCAAAGTTCAATGTTTGAAGGTTCAATGTTTGATATTATGAAATTGGAAAGTGCGTAATCCTAGAGGGGGTGAATAGGATTTAATTAAGATTTTTAATTCTTTTACCCCAATTTTAATTTTAATGAATTAATTTTTTACTGTTCAATTTTAATTAACTTAATTATTGTGTTTGGTGCTTAAGTGTTAATGCTTGTTTGTAGATATGAAAATGTAAAGAGATAGATAAACCACAATCACACACCACAACACAAGAATTTATAATGGTTCAGCCACACCGGGGCCTACGTCCACTTCAACTACTCAATTTTATTAATCAATCTTATATAAAGATTATAAGGTATTGAGCTAACATTTCTAAGTCTTGAGCTTGGTGTCTACAGTAAACACAACCTTGGTAGTTTAAGTCACACAGCATCTCCGACCATTGACATAGGGATAAGGTATATGGGCACACCTTAAACTATGTGCTTGATGTCTCCAACAAACATGACTTTGATTGTCTCTAAGCCAAGGACTTACAGTTTATCACATGACGTCTCTAGCCGTTGACTTAAGGAAATATAGTATAAATATTGAGGTGGTTCTCAATAACCAAATATGGTAGTTTAAGTCCAAGTATGGGAATTAAAGTCCTAATATATAGTGTGGCTCTCAATAGCCAAATATGCCAATCCGGTCAACTTAGGGAATCAAAGTCCCTCTGCAAGTAGTGGCTCTTAATAGCCAAATATGCTAATATAATCAAGTAAGGAAAACAATGTTCCAATGTAGAGAGTAGCTCTCAACTAGCCAAATATACCAAGTGTATGGTCTCTACTAAGGCAAAGGGAGTGTGAATGCCACTAAAGAAGGCCAATATACACAAGTAATCATACAACAAAGTAAGCCTCTATGAAGGCACATATAAGTGAAGCACAAGAAGGGAAATATCTCATGGAGAAGATTTCTCCAATGATTCATAAGTAGTGTAGTGGTTTAAGTAAGCAATATGTAAAGCCAGTCACAAACTAACTAGAATGAAAACAAACTCCAAGATATGAAATTAAAGCTTTACCTCAACTTTGAGGTTGTGAGTTTGAATGCTAGGAAGTGTAAGAGCAACCGTCCTTGACCTTCCTCCTCTCTTTTTTTTGTAAAGGAAACCTCTTTTGTGGCCACAAAAGAGATAAATGACTCTCTTCTTTTTCTTAAAAGCTTAGAAGCTTAAGTGAGAGTGTAGAGTGAGTGTAGAACTTGTAGAGTTCTTCTCCTTGTCTAAGAACCCCTTTCCTTTCCCTTTACAAAGCTCCTTGAATGCTCCAAGGGCTCTTCTTTAAGTATTGGTAGATAGATTTATCAATCCTTAGCTCCCCAAGACTTGGTCTCTCATCTCTTTAGGTAGATTTACCTATTTTGCTCAAGAACACCTCATATAGAGGATTCCAATTGATTTTCCTAAAATGAATGCTCAATAATGTTTCTAATATGTGTAGGAGGTGTTAGACCAACATTTGAGACCAATCCCCTTCTTATAAGGTTGAGCTAAGGCTCCCTATGGCTTCTAACGGTCAAAAAAAATGTTCAAACAAACTACCCATTACGAGTTAGATTTTTGTTTGTGATCCTTCTTGTGATCAATCACTGTAAAAGGGGTCTGGCTCTCAGGTGTTTGTTGTGATCAATCATGACTTGATCATGCCAATTAGAGGTACCTCATTGAGCTAATCATTTTGAGTACTCATGGGTTCCGAGTGGATGTCGGGATCAAAAGTTATGATCATTTTAAGTTGAGATGTTCATATTTACTTCTCGGCTCATTTTTCAATAGGGGGTTTTTGAGCAATTACACCTAGGGAATATATTGGTCTAAAGGCCTTCTTAGGATCAAACCTTGGTCTTTGGGGGTCTCCTAGAATAGCCACATAATACCCATTTAGTTTTGTACTTGATTTACCTTTTGAGCTCAATGATGGTGACTTGGCTCTTCCTTGGCACTTCTCTTTAGCTCTTCTTGGGTTCTTTGCTTTATATACTTTGGGTTGTAGTACTTAAACCTCTTCCTTGTCAAGGTGATGGTCTTCACACTAGACACTCATAGGCCCACTCATTATACATGACATTCATAGCCTATCACTTAGACTTGTAATGAAATTGACAAATTACATAATGACTTAACATATTCAAAGAGTTAAACGGACACACTTACCCAGTGTCAAGGCCCACATAATTAAAAGGACACACTTAGCTCGGTGTCAAGGCCCATATTGTTAAATGTCACATTTAACATCATGACAAGGTCCGAAGAGTTAGTAGACATACTTAGCCCGGTGCTAAGGCCCAGATTGTTAACGACCACATTTAGCCCTGTGATAAGGCCCAAAAGTTAAAAGTCCCAAAGTCACACTTAGCTCGGTGACAAGGTCCAAAATAGTCAAAGGTTGAAAGTCTAAAGGGTTCATAGCAATAAGTCTGAAGGTCTATAGTTTCAATAATCGAAATATTTATATGATGTATAAAACAAGCGTAAGCATCATATTGTCATGAATCAATCATTTCAAAGACATATAGTTCACTTAGATTCATTGTTAGTATATGAGTTGATATTCATAAGTACGGAGTCACAATGATTCACTAAGATTTTGCATAGAGTCAATGATTCAAAAAATGTAATGGGATTCGATGGTTTACATAGTTCACATAGCCACTTAGGAAGCATAGAGTTCAATGGAATTACTAAGTTCAATACATTTTCACATAAATTATGAAATTCACATGGTATTCCAATAAATCAAATCATAAAGATCAACTAATATCATTTCTACAATTACAAACAAAGGGCAAGGAAAGATTTTCTTTCAAATTAATCATAAATATTGTAGATCTTAAAGGATTCACAAGTTCACATAGATTTTCAAAGATTTACATGGAGAAAATTTATATTTCACATGTTCTTAAGGATTTTAATAAGGAAATCAGTCCACACAATGTCTAAGATCAATAATCTTTCACAAAATGGGTTTATACCTAATGATCAAACAAAAATTAATGGTCTCAAGTATAGATCTACAAAATTTTCAAAAGACTACACACAAATGCACATAAATTAAGAATTTTAAAAGGGAATTTCACCATCTTAACTATAGGAAGCAAGATCTCTTATAAAGAGGCTTAGATTCAATGATCACATATAATTTTCAGAGATTTCAAAGATTTTTCATAATCAAAACACAAGGATCTAAGAGAATCAAAGAGGAAAATACACCACATCATCCATAGTATGCAAGATTTACTTACCAAAGCTTAAATCCAAAACCCCCAAGCAAGAAATCTTCACTTTAACATCTACTAACACCTTTCTATATAAAATAAGCATAGTTCTAATATTAAAAGAATGGAACTAAGAAGATCTAGCAAGAAAATAAGCTATTCTGGCAGATTTTTCATGGTTAGGAGTGAAGCTTACCAAATTGGGGAAGAACTCCAACCTTCTTCTCTAAGACTCTCTAATCCTTACTCCAAATAAAGTATTAAAAGGCTTATAGTTCGATCAAGACATGATCCCACACGTGTGAGGATCCAATGGGTACAAGCCACGTTGAAAATGGCAAGAAAATGTAATTTTTGGAACTTTTTAGTAGTTTTCTAGTTGTAACCGATTACCAAATTCGTAATTGATTATACCTGTGATCGATTACCAATCCTATAATCAATTATACTTGTAACCAATTACATGATCCATAACAGATTATAATCTTTAAAAAAAGAACTCTCGAGAACTATGCCCTATGTTTATAACTGATTACAACATGAGTTATGCCCCATCTTTAGATTTTTGTAGCATAGACACCTTGCGGGAAAACGGCCATAACTTTCTCTACGAAACTCCGAATTGCAAACAGTTTGAGGCATTAGAAAGTAGACTCAAAGACCTTTTTAAGAGTATATGATTTGAACTTAAATTATCTTGTGATTAGTGTAGGTGGTCTCATGAAGTTACACTAAATATGCTCTTGGGACAACTCTCGAACTCATCAAGTTCATAGTCGAACTTGGCTTTTACACTTTTAGCTTGATCCAATGGGTTCTTAAACCACTCTATGATCTATCTAAAATATGTGAAATAATAATTTTACCCTTATGAGACAAAATTATAGTTTTACCCTTTTAAATGCAATTCGGGGTGTTACACCGAACACTAGATCTCTATACTATAAGATCGGGTTCGGGGTGTGTCACCCAGTGTCACAAATCCGGGTTTGGGCTCGAACTACGACTTGTAAATCTAGGTTGTGACACTTGGAGGACCAAAGATTCTAAGCATCAACGATAAGGTTGTAGGCTGCTAAGAAATGTGTATGCCTATTAGCAGCCCTCAAAACCCATAACTAATATAGATCAAACTTAGTAGCAAAAAGCTTGTAGTCCAAAACAATACCCTTGACAGACTAAGGGTAAAAACCAAGGTCACCAAGGTCAAATTATCCCTTATACATGAAGGCATTCAAAATTTGAAATAAACCTAGATGGTTGTGGGATGAAATAGGATTCCTTCTCATCTAATTGTAGTTTTTCTTTATTAAATATCTTAATAATAATAAAACTTTTTTCAATTCCAATCCAACTGAAGAAATAACCCTAAAATTTAATAAATCTCGATAATTTTTTTATATTTGTTTATCTTTAAAGAAAATCTTGAACTTTCACTAAATGCGATCATACACATTGGCAAACTAAAATTGAAGCCCTAAAGTAGAGAATATGAAATAATAAAGAGTTTCTTTCCTAAAGAATATCTCTAATATTAGGTCTTCCACCAAACAATATCCTACAACAACCATTGAAGACAAATTAACTTTTCTATCAAATTCTAGTCAGTTATGACAAGTCTTAATGAATTTATATATAATTAAATTGAAATCCTTTTTAAAATATATTTATAAAAAATTATACGATGATTTTTTTATCAAACAACCATCAAATCTAGAAATTTATCTAATTAACTTGTTAAATCCTAACTGGATATAATCACTACCAATAAGGAAAGTGATATTCTTGCTAAGCATTCATATTGTCATAATGTAATTATGAAATACCTAAAATTCTTATGACATGATCTGATGGGAATTGTTGATTGATAAATCAAAATAATAGACAAAATACACCTAGAAAACACAAAATTGTCAAGTCTAGTGATAATATCAAATCTGTAGAATGAGAATTATATAATCTTTAACTTTATTTTTATTGAAATAGTGCATTAAAATATATATACATATGTAATCTTTGATGAAGATATTATCACCCCATTATATAACATCCTTTTACATGCAAATCATATAAATGAAATGCCCAATTTCTATCCCTAATTATGAACATTTTCAGATATGCTAGAATTGGATTATTAGATCTCTCACAAATGATTTTATCATACATTTGATATTATACTAAGTTATCCAAAGACACCTTATTTATTGTCATAAAACAATAAACATCTCATAATATTAAATTTTGTTAAAGGATCATAACCAATTAAAAACTTTGTTAGGGCATTATTCCTAATACATTATTATTATTATTATTATTTTGAACCAATGATAGACATTGTTGTTAGGGCCAACAATGATTAAGAAAGAAAAAATATTGTTGTTTTCTTGAAGTAAAATTCATAGTTAGAAAGTTAAATATGAAAATTAATAAATAAAAGGACCCACAAGTTGTGACTCACTCAATTAGCGAAAAATTAAGCTATTTTCTTAGTAATCATAGGAATATAAGAGAAAATGTGCAAAACACAAACCACATTTGATTAATAAATCTTGAGAATGGAGTTTGTACGGCCCTAATATCTTATATGTGGTAGTTTAGGTGGCAATCCATTATCAATGAATTCAACATGGTACACTTCCTTCATGTGGCAAATTTTAGGTTAATTCATCCCTTCTATGTGGCCAAAAAAGGCTTCTTTCCTTGTTATTTTCTATTTAGAAGCCTTAAGCTTCAATCATGGTTTTAAAAGACATAATTGGAGTCAAAATTGGCCAGGGTTGATACCGATCCTGGATTGGCCAGTTAATTGCAAAACCTTCCTAAATTGGATTTGAGAGAATTTTTTTTTTAAATCCTAATAAATCTCAAAAAATAAGTATGAATGATAAAAATAAAATAAAAAAACCGTCCATCATGCTTTTGCATCAAACTATGTATTAATAGGATTACAATGGATATTGGATTATAATTGCTACATAAGTATATAAACATCATTGTAACCTTAACTAGGGTTGTCAATGAGCCGATGTTGAACTTGAGCCTTGTATGAAGCTCGTAGAGATGATCCTGAGCTCTCATTTGAGCTCATTTACTAAGTGAGCCTAAACCGAGCTGCACAAAGCTCAGCTCGTTAAAAGCTCTATAAGGATTTTAATTATATTGCTATGTTACCCACCTAAACCGAGCTGCACAAAGCTCAGCTCCATATATATTTGCTTTTTAATACAAACGTGATGGTTTTTTTTTTGTCATTAAGATTTTCTTGTCTTCTTCCTAGGTTCTTCCCAGCAAGCAAGAACAAAGGGTAACATCTTTTTTCCATTTATGTTTTCTTGAAAAAATAAAGAAGCAATTAGCAATAAAACATAAGAGGGCTACAACCACGAGGATGGAGGTGTGTTGTTGACTATCGGCACACTGAGACATGAAAACGGAGGTGGGATGTTAGTTGTTGTATAAACAAACTGAGATACACAAATGGAAGATGGTTGGTCTCTAGCTCACAAAGATGGTGTTAGTTGGAAATGAGAGCATCTAAGGTTTTTTCAGATTATATATTTGAGGGGGTTTTATTCTTAATTTTATTTCTTCAAAAAGTGGATCTCCCTTAACAATCATATTTGTTCTTGGCCTAGATAATCCTAAGATAATTGAGCAGTAGTAACGCAAGTTATGGTACATGAAAGATGATAGTTCATAATTATCCTCATTAATTCATCTCCAAGTGTTGAATATCCTTAGCGAAGGTGCTTTGTAAACATATAAAGGAGTACTCAAATCCACATATAAAAGCCCTAATATGTGATAGATCATAGCCAAGACCATCCTTCAAGATTCCTTCCACAAAAACCCATCCCACCTTAACACAATTTCCATAAATTCTACTTTGTTTTCTATCTATGACTTTAAAAAAAATCGTTTTAATTGTAACTTTAAACCTTATTTTTTTAATGTGACTTACAATGATTGTAACACCCAGTGTTGTTCTTAAAGGGTAAAATTAGAATTTTACCACCGCAATGGTAAAATTGTCATTCACATGTATTAGATAGACAATAAAGTGGTTTAGGGATCCTTTTGACCAAGTTGGAAGTGTAGAACCCAAGTTGGACCTTAAACTTTTCAAGTTCCAAAGTTTTTCCAAATGCATATTTGGAGCAACTTCACGAGTGAATCTATATCACTCCTATATTAATTAGCTTGCAAGCCATATATCATTGGTAATATCTATACATCTACTTTCCAATGCATTAAACGGATTGAAGTTTAGAGCTTTCTAGAAGAAGTTATGGCAATTCTCCCACAAGGTGTCTGTGATGATAAGCCAACAAAATTGAGATAATTTTTTAGATACACGTGTACCAATACCGAACGAATTAGAGTACAAGCCATATACCCTTGGAAAGCTCTTAAAGTTTAGTTTTTAATGTAATATACAGTAATCAAATCCAAGTTTTCTAAAGAAAGTTATAGACATTTTACTGTGGGGTGTCTATACAGAATCTAGGGACCGTGAGGGATCATGAGTACCCATGAGGACTCGCAATGGGGGAGCACGAGTGCTTGCTAATCATCCTGAGCACTTAGCTTAGCCTAAAATTCATTTTGGGGTCCATGTTAGCATGTGATTTAGCTCTATTTTCATGGGGAACCCATAAGGAATAATCCCAAATCTTTTTTTTTTTTACTTCTTTTAGGGTTTTTCCATTATAAGAATAGGGGAAATTAGAGAGAGAGAGAGAGGAACTTTGGAAGTTTTGGGAAAAAGTGGAGAACTCTCCTCCAAGAGTAATGTGAGTCTCTAATGCTTAGATATATGGTTGTTCATTATTTCATTTGTAATTTCTTGCTAGTTTATGGATTCTAACCATGAATCAATGGTCTAATCTTAGGGAAAAAAAAAAGATATTCAAAGGGAAAGGAAGTCCCATTTAAGGATCTTCTTGATTATGAGGACTTGAAACTTGTGGTAAGTAGTTACACAAAGCTTACTAAATTTTTTGTTGGTTTCAGGTTCTTATAAGTCTTGAAATGGTAATCTTGAGTCTATGAATGTTTTTTTCATATGTTTATGATGCTCTTCTACTAGGATCTTAGAAACCCTACCTCTTATGGTGATTTGTGATGAGATCTTGTCAAGTTTTTCTAAGATCTTAGAAATACCTATTTTATACTATGAGGAAAAGTGGATTTATATGTTATCTATATGTATTTCCTTAAAATGATTAATCTTATGTATTGTGAAAGCTTATAAGTTAAGATTCTATGAATCCATAGTCTCTGTAGTTTTTAATGCACGAAAAGTTTTATTTGCTATGAAAAGAATGAATACTTAAATAGCAGTTAAGCATCTTTTAACATAATAGTGTAAGAATGAAGAAATTGATTATATATGTAGGAAATGATTATGATGTATGTTGACTCCTACTACAATGATAATAGCTAATGTTAGTGTATAAATTGCTTAAGAATTGTTATGAAATTATTCAATTAATATATGAATTGTGATTATGGATGTTTGGAAAGCATGTGTAATATGATTTTTATTAGAACTCTCACTTGTGCTAAGTGTATTGATTGTAGTGGTTGAAAGTATAATACTATGCAAAATTCTATAATTTCTTATTGGATAAATTAGAGATTGATTTGTTAATGTTGTATATGTGTCTAATCGTATTACCAAGTGTATGAAATAAAATAAGATGCCTTATTGAATGCTTCTAGGGATGGATTATCCTTTTATAATTATGTTAGTGAATATATTATGTGATGATACGTGCTTCTTATGTAAGATTAAATAACACACCTTATAATGATAATATAAGATAAAATGGCTAAGGATAGATGAAAAATAAAATGAATAAGAGTGAAAGAAGATAAGTAAGAAAGATAAAGATAAGTGTCAAGATGATGTAAGTTTCCTCCATTGGGAATTAAACGATGGCTAGTGATAAGTAATAAGAGTGGTTAAGACATGAAGAACAATTGTATGTGATGATCATTGCTATTGGGATAATACAATATGCCAATGATCCTCGCTATCGGAATAATACAATATGCCTATGATCTTTGTTATTAGGATAATATAATATGCTGATGATCCTTGTTATTGGTATGACACAATATATCAATGGCTCTTGTTATTGAGATAATATAATATGCCGATAGCCCTTGCTATTGGGGAATAATATAATATGCCAATGGTCCTTGCTATTGGGATGATACAATATACCGATGGCCCTTACTATTAGGGAATAATACAATATGTCGATGACCCTTGTTATTGGGGAATAATATAATATGTCGATGGTCCTTGTTATTGGGATGATACAATCTACCGATGGCCCTTGTCATTGGGGAATAATACAACGTTCCAAAGTATAACCAAGTGAACCCAAGTATAAGTAATGATAGGAAATGTAAGCAAGTAAAAATGTAAGTATAAGTGATAGCCCTTGCTAGTAGGGTTATAATTCAATACGGCGACGGCCCTTGCCATTGGGGAATAATGCATAATGCAATGTGCCAAAGTGTAAGCGAATTGGAAGGCCCCACCATTAGAGAGAAATAAAAAAACCATGATAAGAAGAAAAGAGAAGTCCATAATGAAGTACGTTTATTAAGAAAAGAATGGAAAACATATAAGCTTCAAAAGTAAAGTGAAATTATAAGTCATGTAAAGAATGAGAAGTATTAAGGCAAGGAAATGAAAATGTCTAAGTTCCATAAGTAAGAAGAGATTCATAAGTTATGTAAGAAGGAAAGTTTCGTGAAAGTACATAAGCCACTAATAAAAATACAAGTCCTTATATGAGTAAATAAAAAAAATGTTAAGAAATGAGTGCAAGCTCATAATCATTAAAAGAATATAAGTTCCTAAACTATGTAAGAAAAATGGAGTTGTGTGATGGTCCTCCCATTGTTGTACAATTCAATGCTATGAAGATTAATGATAGGTGTTAAAGGACTAATGAAAAATGATAAGTAAATATTAAGACAAGGACAATGGAAGCTAATAAATGATAAGTGAAGACATGATGAATTGTAAATAGCATATGATAAGTAATAAGTAAGAATGTGAATGATAAGTACTAAGGTAATGATAGACTTATGGAATATATAAGTATAATTTCATATGTCTCATTATGCAAATTTATTGTTACGACTGATAATTGCTCAAGAATGATGCATGCCTAGCTCGAAATGATTTGTATATA
>JAOXJP010265967.1:0-20589 GCA_025762735.1 Platanus orientalis
CTGGGGTGGGGGTGTGGGGAGAAAAGAAGGGAGGGTATTTTAGGTAGGGGATGGGGAAGGGGAGAGGTATAAAAGGAAGAATAGGAAATAAGGGGTGTGGTGAGAGGTTTTGGGGGTGCCATTAGTCGCTCCTTTGGAGAAAATTCAAACTCATTCCCTCTATAAAATCAATGAACCATGAAGGTTCATTTCAAACGCTAGGTGAAGTTCAGACGCCCAAACTCCAAATCTCTGCCACTATTTTCCCTAAAATTTGTTTTCATCAAAGATCTTAGAAAATTTTAAACCCTATATTTATTTATGGTCTGCAACACTTAATCCAAAGCTTAATCATAGCGGATTATTTCGCAGAGGTCCCTCTTCCTCTCTGTGTGGAGGAGATGTTGAAGGCGATTTATCGGCAACATTCATAGCTACCGTAAGAGGCCAAAGCAAGGAGACAGCTCACCCAATAGGAATGTGTCAAGTTGAACCTTGCCAAGGCTACATTGGCCTCCACCAAAGCCACACTAATGTCCCTGATGCATAAAGTCATCAGGAAGCTCTCTAAGGTTGTTTTCAACTAGAGGAGGAACACTGCTAACTTGAAGTTGGAAACAACGAGGGTTTCTACTCCCGAGAACCCTCTAGTTCTTGAATTAGACAGTGACAGTACGGCTGACTACCCAGAGGAGGAGTTTACTGATGCGTCAGATGAGGATGATGCCAAATAGGGAGGGAATGATGAGGATAGAGGAGACGAGTCTGTTGGCGATCACAAGGTGGGTGATCAGGAAGATGATTATGAGGAAGAGGTAGAGAGAGTTGAGGCTAAAGACTTAGAATATGAGGAGGAAGATGACTGAGCATCTCCTTGTAATGTTTATGGTGTTTTCTTAAGGCCACAGTGGTCATAGTTTATGTTCTCTTTTGTGAAGATGATAGTTTTTGTTTTTTTTTTTTTTTGTTGTCTACATGTATTGGTCGTAGGCTATCTGACTGTCCTTATGTTGAAGGTAAAGGCATGTATGTAGCTTCATAGGGTCATGTAGTATGACCCAAGATGTGTTCCCACACATGGTTGATTCTCCAAAATGATCCCAAGAGGATGTGGACCCCCCCAAATATCACAAAACAGTAAAGAAGCAAAATTCACCGTTCATGATCGATTACTAACCCCATGATCGATCACAAACAGAGTTTTGGGCCACCCGAAGACTAGGCCTCTTCTCCATGATCGATCATGACATGGGTCCTAAAAACCCCATGATCGATCATGGACTGGTTATGACTTATAAGTGGGCCCACACCACTGAGTCACCCCAGAGCATGTTTTGGAGATTATAAAAAATGACCCCATGATCGATCATGGCTGTGAGTTTTGGAAGTCCGCCAAAACTCTATTTTGAATGAATGACTATTTTCTCTCCCCAATTTGAAAATATTCCAATCTAAAGATTATGAGCCTTTTTTATCCTCTATAAAAGGAAAAGATTTCCTTTAGTGAAAGCCACTTCAAGCATTTAAGAGAATTTTATTTTCTTTGTTAAAAAGATCCTCTAAGGGTGAAAACCCTCTTCCTCTATTGCTTGAGCTCTAAGCTTGAAAGTTCCTCAAGAAAATTTATCTTGGTTCCCTCTCAGCTCAACTAAGCTAGCATCTGTTTGAGAGGTGTGGTTTAAGTTATTCCTTGTGGAAACCCCTTTGTGATTGGCGTAGCTTAAGGAGTTCTAGCTTAACAAGGAGCACTCCCATAGGTGGTAAGAACAACAACAACAACCAACTTAGTGGTAATATTTTCTATTCACTTTGCATTCATTTTCATATTCATTCATCCTCTATTACATTGCTTCCACTAGAGACATTAAAGCTTAACTACCTCTGCCGAAGACACCGAAAGTAGTGCACACTCGTCAGAGACACTGAGTGTTGTTGTGTAGTTTCCAAGTAAGCAAGTAGTTAGGTTTTATATGTCGACCTAGGTTGTATATGACAATCTAAATGAAATATACCTAAGCTCGGTAGTGAGTTTTCGAAGAGTGGACGTAGGCCTTAGTGCCAAACCACTATAAATCTTGTGTTGTGGATTGAGTGTGCGATTGTTTGTCTCTTTATTTGTGCTCATATCTAGTATTGCTCATTACGTGTTTGTTTAAATACTTGAATAAGAACATTGCTACACACACACTTGAATTAATTTTAAGAAGATTAAAATCAATCCCAACATTGGCAAGAAATGGTAGAATAATTTGTATATCCTATTCACCCCTTCTAGGAAAATTTTATAGACATTTCAACACCTTTTTTGAACTATGTATGGTCTTCCACCTCCCACTGTGTCCACTTATAATGAAGGGAGTACTATGGTAGGCTATATTGAAGCTGAACTTTTGGATTGTAATCGCATCCTTTGATGCCTTAAGGAGCACTTATTTGAGGCCAAAGCTCACATGAAGGCTTAGGTAGATAAGCATCATGGTGAGTGGAATTCTCAGTAAGGGATTAGGTGTTTTTGTGTCTATAGCCCTATTGAAAGTCCTCCATAGCTTTACGTACTAACATGAAGCTCACACTGAGGTTTAATGGGCCCTACCAGATCTTACAATGTATTATCTTTGTCACTTATAAGTTTGATTTTCCTCTTACAAGATTCACTCCTTCATTAATTGAGGAGGGTTATCTTAGTCTTGAACATGAAGTAGTGTTAAGTTAGAAAGTAGTTAAGCACCATAATCAGTGTTGTCATTGAGTTAGTTATCAAATGAAAGAATATATCATGTGAAGATCCTATTTGGGATGTTTGGTTTGATCTTTGGAAGCAGTTCCCTAATTTTACGCCACATGGATGTGGCTATGCTTAGAAATGGGTAATGTTACACGTATGATTCCTTCTTATCAGTCAGCAAGTTGCTCTCCTTTCTATTATTTTGCTTTCTTTTTTATTGATTATTTGCTGGCATTCTTATTATGGATTATTAGTAATAAATGGGCCATACCTAAATCGTAGAAAAGTATCAACTGCCAATTAAGCAAGAAATGGTGGGTTCTCTATATGTAATCCCAAGCTCTACTTGGTTGCAAGTAGAATGCATGAAAGTGAAGTGAAGTTAATTGTAAGAAAATGAATAAAGTACAATGAACTAGAGTGAAGTGAAGTAGAATGAAGTTATGTTTTCCAACTGTTGTTTGGTTGATTTAGAATACAATAATAAAATGTATGAAAATACTATTTGTTTGTTAAGAAAGTATTTAGAAAATCAAATGCAAATTTTACAATTAATCTGTTTAACAACCTATTCATCCATAAACATGATCATTAAGCTATCTGTCCATATACTTACGCATCTAGAAGCCTGTTCACCAAATTGTTCATTCATAAACATATTCAACAACTTATTCATCCATAAACAGGGTCATCTACACAATTGTGAATAGTAAATAATGACTATTGAAAGAAGAGAAAGACAACAACTAAAAACTAATTTTTTCTAGACTACCAACTGCCCCTTTCCACACTCCTAAAATGCGAGGAAACCGTATACAACTCTAAATCCCTCTACAGTCGAACAGACACATATCACAGCCACAAAAGTGGATGTAATTTGATATTTAAATCTTGAGGGTGTCAAATCACAGCCAATTTCGTGGTTGTAACAGGCCTGTTTAGACTATAATGTTATTTAGAGTTGTAGACAATTTCATCTCTCCTAAACCATATGACAGTGTCCTTCAATATCCTAGCTTCCATCTCTAATGTGGAGCTTCAGAAAATTGCATTTTTTTCAAAGAGATATCGACATTAAAATAATACCAAACCGTCTCCTCTAAAATCTTGTAGTTGCTTTTCTTAACATCCAAAAATACTTGATTCCCACAAAATCCCAATTAGCCCATCATAATACACCTTTCCCAATTCTAAGGAGCTTCTCACGTTTGCAGCTAACCTATAGCTTAAAGTCATCCAGATGAATGAATTTTACCAACATAATTGGTTATGTTAAATATAAAAAGTTTTGACAAAATACCTCATTTTTGAAATTTTCCCAATAGTTTTTCAAATTCTTATCTAAAACTAGGATCAATAAAACAAAGTCAAGAACCTTAAGCTGGTCTCTCTAAAGTTTTGGTTAAACCTAGTCTCTCTAAAGTTGTGGTTAAACTAAAGTTACAAAATTGAGCTGAAACTTGAGCAGTCTTAGCCAAGTGATGTTCATTTACTGATTTCAACTTCTCAATAAAGCTTTATAGGCCAAGGAAAGATGATAAAGTTGAGTCACTAAGAAACATATTGTTTAGCTGATCTTGAATGTTAAGCTATCTAAACTGAGATTGACCTAATTATCCTATCTATTCTCTAAAAAAAAAAAAATCCCATGATGTTATGGTAAAACTTTAAAATATGTGCCTTTTGTCCTAAATGAGGTAAACACAAGGTCAAGAATCACTTCATTAACTGAGAGCAACTTGAAGCCCACAAACTTTTCGTGTTAAGAACATTGATCAACCCTTGTTTACACCAAAAATTACCGCCATAAAGATTGTCTAAAATTAATCCATGTGGCAGTATTTTGAAAGAAAATGGTTGTATGAATACTGTGCAATTTTCCCTAGGAATTTAAAATTTAAAAGATAATTGACCAAGACAGGTCGAAGAATCTGAAAGGAAGAAAGGCTTGCAAAATGGTTGTGAACAAATAGCAATTCGATATTGGAAGATTTTTGAAGAAGTCAACTATCAAATGAGGAGTCAACTATTCAGTTACATAATAGGTGGGAAATCTGGAATAATGACATGTTAAAAGGACCTATAACCGAATCAAAACACTACAAATAGAAGGTAGAGGCTCCAGAAGAAGGGGTCACACACCATCACAACAATAGTCTACTGTTGTATTCAATTTATAGTTAGAATCCTTAGTTAAAAAAGTAGTCAAATTTCCTACTTTGTACAACTATGTGAAGAAATAAAAGCATTCCTTTTTCGTCCATTAAATCCTTAGAAGTGAATCATGGCTTTCGTGCAATTGATTAAAGTTTGCTTGATTATATGGTATTGGCTCTGCAACCGCCTGCGTTGCTTGATTGGGATCATCCCGAATGTAAGTTCCTTTTAGATTCTTCATTGCTTTCTTTAAGTTATTAATCTTCTTATTATTATTCTGATAGAAATATAGAAGTCCTTGTTCACAAGGTAAGAATTCACCCATAGAGCCATAGAGGGAAGAACCCCCCTCGTAGTCGCCTGAACACAAAGGGTGGCCAAATAAATCTTTTGAAATTTAGTTCCTTGGAATTCTTTTGGATGTTCAATTTATTTTGGCACCTAGGGTCATAAATGGAAAACCAAATTGTTCCTACGTAGCACTGGCACACCCGCACGCATAATCAACCAGAAAATTTAGGTTAACACCTATTTTTGGCACTCTTGGTGGGATGCTACCAATGGCACCAAGACGGAGATTTGAGGACCAAAATCAAAGTAATAGTGTTGGTCAAAACCAAGAAAATGAAAACCATTTAGAAAATCTAGAATAGTCCCAAGAACAAGAGGATGTTCAACCAAAAGAAGCCTTAACTTCTAAAATGATTACTTTGAAATCGCTAGCAAATTTCATAGACAACCAAAATAACATGATGGATCAAATGTAGAACATTCTGGTAGAAATGATTGAGGCTTTGTTTAAAAGAAGTCATGACTATCATTCGCCATCTCCAAATCATATAGAAAGAGAAAATGGTGCTAGAATGCATCTAGTTTTTGTTAGGAGAAATGATTTGTTTTAGGACGACAATGACATTGTCGAAAATAAAAGGAGTGGCCAAAACCAAGGCCATAATGGTAAAAATAGTAGACCATTCATCCCTCATAGTTCATCTACAAAATAATTGAATTGGAAGTAATGGAGGAACTCCAACAAATGCTCAGCAGGAGGAAAGAATTGGTAGAATCTCACTCCCGCCTCCAAATGAGGGAAATGTAAGACAATTGTATCAAAATCCTACACCTCCACCTAGAAATGGTAATAATGGTGAAATTTTGCCAAATTTCCAATAGGAGGAAAGGGCTAGTGGCATTCCGTTGCTGCCACCTCCAAATTAGGAATCAGGGTGCAACAATATCCAAATCCTCCATGATTTGGAAATAGATATGGAAGAAATATCATGGGAAATCCTTATAACTTTCAACAAAATGAGAGAATTTTTTGGGTACCCCTACAATCACCTCCGAATGAAGGATTCAGGGGGAATTTGTATCAAAATCCTCCACAAGGAGGTCAGTTCCTTGAAGGCTGGTGGGAGATCTACTAGGCTATGCTTATGGCTACTACCCACTAGGAAGAAATAATCAGCCAATGGGAAGAGAAGAAGTCATGAAAAGCATAAATGAGGCCATGCATCAGGCACCACATAGAAGGTTGTCTAGACCTATTTACCAGAAGCCATACCCAGAGTGGATAGATCAACTAGTAGAGATGCCTAGTGGATATAGAGTCCTAGATTCACGTTATTTTTAGGAGAAAAATGATCTCTCCACTATAGAACATATAAGGCACTTTACAATGCAATGTGGAGGGGCATCACAAATGATTTCCTTAAGTTAAAATTATTTAGGAATTCATTAACAGGCACATCATTTTCTTGGTACATCAATGTACCTACTAACTTTATTCGGTCTTGGCAGGATATGGAAGAATGCTTTCATTCATAGTTCTTCTAAATAGAGCCAAAAGTTTTACTGGCGGATTTGTCCAAATTAAGGCAATTTCTAGTAGAATCAGTGGAAAGGTACATGTCATGATTTAAAATAAAAAATCAGTGCTATTTGGCTTTTCCCAAAATGGAATTCATGAAACTAGCCATGAACAGCTTGGAGATTGAATTATGGAAGAAATTCTAAGGGATGGAGTTTGAAGATCTTTTTGAGTTATGTACAAGAGCAACCAGGTACAAATGGCTATTAAGGGAGGAAAATAATAGATGTACCTCTTCTTTTAGAACTTATTATATTGATCCAAATTATGAGATTGACGTGGCAAAGATTATTTTGAAAAAGTCGTGTGTATGCTTAGGTTTTCATAGAAAACCTGGAGGAAATAATACTTCCAAAATTAAAAAGACTTCATCCAATATAGGAAGACATCATTATTTTGAAATTACTAAGGCATCTGATATTTTTGACCATTTGTTCATGGTTAAGTTCATAAAACTAGCCGAAGGTCACAAAATCCCTTCGGCTGAGGAACTAAAAAAGTTTGATTTGATAAGTGACATGGATCAAAAACCCATTCTACTGTTAACTATATAGTGTTCTGCAACATCATACATGATAACATAGATAAAAGGGTTATTAAAGTTTTCTAAAAACAATAAAGAAGAAATGGGTGTAGGCATATACCCATTTCCTTTTACTGTGCCATTAAACATGGTAGAAATCAACATTAAAGGAACATCTAAAAAATCGATGGTCAACAAAAAAGATAAAGGAAAAGCGAAGATATCATCATCTTCAATAGAAGTTCAATCAATAGTGATTGGATGAACAGAAGAGATGAAAGAAAACATTGATGTTGAGAAACTTTGTCAAGTCTGTAAGAAGCATATGTTGGAAACCCTATTTAAACATGATCAACCAATAGGGAGGAAAATTTTTGTTTCATATAACAACTTGCAACATCAAGGGAAGAGAAGGCCAAAAGAAAATACTCCCCAACATATCATAATACCTTTAGAAGGAATTAGGATAGATGGACTTGGTTCAGGCCAAGGTTTGAGCATGAAATAACTTTTGCACCACCCCAAAATCCTTCAATAAATTTTATAAATATGAAAAGGTGGGCTAAACTTCTATTGCAACCAACTGAGTAATGAAATAGATAATTCCATCCAAAATTTTCTCCACCATTTTACGCTCCATTAACCAAGACTTAGAAGAGAAGGTTAAAAAGAAAATGTGGTGACCCGAAACCCATATCTAAATGACACGAATTTCAAGACACAATATCATTCATTCATATATTGAGGATAACAATGTTTGAACTATTACATCTCTTAAATAAATAACAATGTCTGAACTAAAATCTGAAAAAATAAACTAATCATATCTCCATTTCAACAACTAAGAGCCACAATCCTCCAAGTATCATCTTTATTCGTGCTCTAACTCTTCTTCCTTTTCGTTTCTTGTGTAGTATTTAGTGAGTTGGAAAACCTAGTAGAAAAGATGCAATGCTATACAGAAAGTAACGGTTAAGACTATAGCACAATGCGGATAAAAAATAGTAAAACGAAGTAAAAGTAGATGCGACAATATGAGACAATAAAATAATAGTTACAATACTAATTTCTCATACTACTTATACTATAACGTATACTATCAATCTTATAAACATAGCATTATTTTACCTTTGTTCTTTCATTTTACTTTCATTCGTTTTCTTATCACTTTTCTTAACAAGTAGCATTCTTACTTTCCTTCCTTGCATATTTCATATTTCAGTCTTTCTTTAAGTTTCACTTTCTTTTCATTCTTTTAGTCTTTCTCGTAACACTCAGACATTCATATACAACATTTTAGTAGTCTCATGCCAAAGACAATGCATTATAATACGATGTCATATCAGCTTACTAACCCCCAATAAAAGGATTTATTCAAGCCTCGTTACCCCCGATAAAGGGTCTATTCAAACCTCATTACTCCCAACAAAGGGTCTATTCATGCCTCATTAGCTTCGACGAAGGGTTTGTTCAAGTCTCATTACCCCCAGCGAAGGGTCTATTCAAGCCTCATTACCCCTAGTGAAGGGTCTATTCAAGCCTCATTACCCCCAGTGAAGGCTTTATTTAAGCCTCATTACCCCCGACGAAGAGTTAGCCCAAAAACATTAGCCTGGCAAAAAGGTCACTTACACCATTAGCCATGTGCAATGAGCAACATCACAATATCCCTTTAATGATGAAGGGTTGGCATGGAAACCAAACATAACATGTAATTTTTTAGAGATCATATCTTTCACAAATTCATATAATAACGTTCATAACTTAACAATTTATATTGCAGAGATCATAACAATAACAATTTAATCATTTTACACTCTTACATATAGCAGTAACTTGATCTAACATTTAACAATATCGGATTACTTTCAAAACAAGGATTTTCTTGACCATCCTAAAACAATCTACGGATTTCTTTTCAAAATCTCATGTTGTACATATAACTTACCTCATTGATCTTCTTTACCGATCATTCTATAACTCACATGTAGGTATAAATAACAAATAATAAGATCAACAATATGGTGATACATATACTATTTTGCATAAAACTTTACTCGTATACCTATACTTTCATGCTTGAATCAAGATAAAATACAGAGATCAAATGTAAGTTTAAAACCTATATCTACAATAATTAAAATTCATGATTTTCATATAAAAAGATTATATTTTTCATCACTTAGCCTTTTTCAGATTTTTACATAATTTTGGCTTTCAAAACTTAAGAAAAACTCTTAAATCTTTTAATATCTGAGAACCCTAGATCAAAAATGATAGATTGCATAGTTTCTTACCTCTTTGTTGAATCATAACTTTGTTCCTAGCTTTGTTCTTCCAAACAAATCCCCAAAATCTTTCAAACCCTAACCGTTTTCTTATTTCTCCTTTTTTCCCTCTTCTACCTATTTTTGGTGTAAAATAAGGGTATTAGGGTTCCCTTAGTGTATTTATAGTGTTTGGGGTCGAGTTGGGTGGGTCCCACACTCCCAAAATTGAAAAAATCATCTTTTCCTCAAAAAATCATAATTTGAGCATTTGGATCAATCCAACACTATTCATATGTTTTATTGAGATCCGAGAGGTTCCAGTTCAATCCTAGATTGATCCTGGTTTGATCCTGGATCAATCCTGGTTCGATCTTGAATCGATCCAAATGGATAGGATTTTCTTAGCTTATACCCCCTTGCACTAAAATGCTCATAACTTTCTCTACACAACTCTAAATAGATCTCCGTTTGTTAGATTGGAAACAAGAATTCAATTCCTTTATGACAAGGTATGAGTCACTTTCTAACTCACGCAATATTCATGTCAATGGTCTAGGGTAGTTACCCTAATTTTGTGGGTCTATTAGCACTTACTCTTTATAGGAGAATTGTCATAACTTATCCTAGGAGGCTCGTAATCACACTACGTTTAATGGGTTAGAAAGTAGACTCATATATATTTCTATAGGTATATGATTTATAATCTAATTCACTCAAGATTGGTGTTAGTGGTCTTGTGAAGTTACCTCAAATACGTAATTAGGATAACTCTCAAGCTTGACAAGTCCAAGACCCAACTTGAGTCTTACATTTCTAACTTGGTTCAATAGGTTCCTAAACAATTCTAAGGTCTATATGGACATATGAAGTGGAAACTTTACCCTTAAGTGTGTTAAATTACATTTTTACCCTTTTAGTGTAATGCGGGGTATTATAGAACCCTTAGCAAAGATCACAGAGAAAAACATTCGAGACTTCACCTGGAAATCGATCATGTGCTGATTCAGGATTCCCACAGTACTCATCACAGACGTCACGCAATTCAATAACACCCGATTCCAAGAATTTTGTGTGAAACTCATGATCAATAATCCCTCTTTCTCCCCAACACACCCCCAAGCTAATGGCCAAGTGGAGGTCACCAATCGGACGCTGTTAAGCATCATTAAGAAAAGACTCGAGAGCTCCAAGGGCCTCTGGTCCGAGGAGTTTCCAAGTATCTTGTGAGCCTACCGTACTATTGTAAGAACCCCCACTGAGGAAACACCATTCCTTTTGGCATTCGGGACCGAGGCGGTAATACCGGTAGAAATTAGGATGATCACCTACAGAACAATGAATTTTGATTTGAAGAAAAATGATGAGTACCTCAGAAATAATCTGGACATGCTGGAAGAAAAGAGAGATGAGGCCACACTTCAAGCAGTTACCTACAAGAACATAATGGTTAAGTACTACAACTCATAATTCAGAGCAAGGAGATTCGCAGTGGGTAACTTAGTCCTCAGGAAGGTGAGCTTGGCGACACAAAATCCTATAAAAAGAAAATTGAGGCTAAGTTGGGAGGGACCTTATCGGGTAATGGGCTTTTATAGACCCAAAACATACCACCTCGAGACAATGCAAAGAGAATCGCTACCCCCAACAATGAAATGCTGAGCAATTGAGAAAATACTATCAATGATGCTGATGTACACATTTATTCTTAGTTGATGAAATATTTTTGCTCTGTAGAAACAATAAGGATTCAGGCCCTTGAGCCCGAGTTACAAGACTAACCCCAGGTTACAAGACTGACTCATTTCAAGCCCTCGAGCTCGGGTTACAAGATTAACCCATATCACAAGACTGGCCCATCCCTCAAGGGAGGATTTAGGCCCCCAAGCCCGGGTTACAAGACTAACCCCAGGTTATAAGATTAATCCCAGACCACAAGACTGACCCATCCTTTAAGGAAAAATTTAAGGGGCAAGGTGAAGCTTTGGGGATTCCTAAAGATGAGGACTTCAACGGATAAAGCTGGAGCCTCAAAGCATGTCAAGACATGCGTGCCATGACTAAGGTCGACCCTCAAACTCTAAGTAAGTATGATTGTACTCTCTTATATATCCAATGAGAACAAGAGTATAAGAGTACTTGATGACATTGCCAAAGATAGGCCCCCAAAGGGGGTAATGGCATAAGTTTCGACAGTGTCACTAGGAGCCCTCAAGTCACTCGGGTCAAAAAAAATTAAATGACTCATAATATTATCTAATGCCCTCAAGTCACTCGGGTTAGAAGAATTTCCCACGAGGTGCACCCAGACTTAGAAAATTTTATCATTGTCTATCTCTACACACTTAGAAATTATTTACCCCAAGGTGTATCCATACTTAGACGATTTTCACCATGAAACGCACCCATACTTAACAAAATTTATCGTAACATACTCAGGAAATTCAAGAAGGTATGTGAAGACCTTTACCAGGACACACATCCATACTTGAAAAAATTTAGCAAAAGATAAGAAAACAAAACTAAGAACACAAGAGATAGGGGAAAAAAGGAAATTTCATTGATAAACAAAAAGTTACACATAAAAAAATAAACAACAAACAAAAAGAAAAATAAAATATGTAATTACACCTGGGGATCGCCGCCAGCCCCTGAGGCGGCATCTCCTAGGAGTATAGCATCAGTACCCTCGCCTCACTTTTTTTTTCTCCTCCTTCCGCTTCTTTTTCTCCTTCCTCGCTCTCCTCTTCTTCCTCCTCGGGGACAAAGGTAGAGAAGTCTAGGTCCAGGAAATCTTTGGCGGCCATTTCTCGAAATCCCTCAAACCCGTCAAGGTAACACCCGACCTTCACGACTTGGAAGGCCTTAGATGCTAGGTATTCCATAACTACCACCTCGACAACCTTTTCCCTCTTTTTCTCTACCCTTATCTGGGCAAGCTTGATAGCTCGGCCACCTTCTTATTCATCGTATCCTCCAGGGTCATGGTAAACGACCTCTCGACCTCAAGGCAGTGGTTCTACTTGGACCCGAGCTTAGTCCTAGCCAGGGCAATCTCCTCTTCAGTAAACTCTAGATGCGAGGTCAGCTCAAAAAACTCGGGCCTCGCTTGCATCAGCCCAGGTAGCCATGTTCGTACTGGTCTCCTCCACCCACACAAGCTTCTCTTGGATGGCCTTGATCTCTGCATCGACTTTATCTCAGAGACTACCAAGGTCCCAATTAGCCTTAGCGAGTCGGCCCTAGAGCTCGCCCTGGACCTTTTCACTAGTCTTAAACCTCTAAATAGAGGTTGCCACCATGGCCATAGTATGCAAAAAAAAACATCAGCGAATCAATACGAACTACGCAAAAAGGAAGCAAAAATAAAGATTAAGGAAAAAAGGATTTTACCTTGGCCGAGTAGTAAACCATCTTGCAGTGCAATGCGGATGGACCGAGGGCCTTGAGGGACTCGAGGTCTTTAGGTGGGATGCCCCAAGGATGTAGTCCACCTCAGACATTGGCTTTGATAGCCATGACGAAGGCCCAACAGAATACTAGCCCCTCTCTAGGACAGATGAAGGGGACACCCAGGCAGTAGCTATGTCAGAAGTCGAAGCCACCCGGGGAGAAGTCATCATGCATGTAACCATAGTTGTAGTGGCCCCCGGTGGTTCCGCTGCCTCACCCTCTACTATAAGGCGGGAAGGAGACCCGACAGTCTTAGCCCCCAGATCCACAACATGGATAGAGGAGTGGGAAACCGGGGCTGGGGCCGCCTTAGGATCGTGGGCAGCCTCAGGGGCCTTAGAGTTAGCTTGAGAAGGCCCCCCTTGAATTAGGTGCCATTTTCTCTTCTTGAGGGTGACTATGACCCCCTAGCCAGCTGCCTTAGCCTATCAAGCCTGCGCCAGAAACTTTTTGTTCAACTTCATCATTGCACAACACGATAGACATGGGGTTAGAAACTAGTTAAATGTATATATAAGAGAGAGAGTCATCGTGCACATGACCATAGTTGTAACGGCCTCAGGTGGTTCCGCTACCTCGTCCTCTACTGCAAGGCGAGAAGGAGACCCGATGGACTTAGCCTCTAGATCCACAATAGGGATGGAAGAGTGGGGAAACGGGGCTGGGGCCACCTTAGGATCATGGGCAGCCTTGGGAGGCCTGAGTGTTAGCTTGGGAAGCCCCCCTTGAATTAAATGTCTTTTTCCTTTTCTTGAGGGTGACTATGACCCCCTGATCGACTGCCTTAGCCTATCGAGCCTGCGTCATAAACTTTTTGTTCAACTTCATCATTGCACAACACGATAGACCTGGGGTTAGAAACTAGTTAAATGTATATATAACAGAGAGAGAGAAGAGAAAGAGCCTAAAAAAAGACAACATATAGGGACTACCCAGGTTAAGACCAAACCCAAACTTAAATAGGTTCTCGGGAGGTCCGATTAAGCGTGGAATGGGTGATTCATAACCACCCGAATGCGATCGTCCTCCTCGAGGGATAATTCGCTTATGTCTGAGACTGACACAAAGAACTAACGCAGTAAGACAAAACAAGGAGAGAGAGAGAGAGAAGGAAAGGGAATAAACAAAGAGAAAAGGAGATAAAAAACATGACTCACCTATAGAGCTGAGGGCCGATGACCAGCCCCTATTAAACTTAAGGGGGACCTCCCCTGGGAGTATTCCCAATCTTCTCCCAAGATGAAGTAACGACTCCACCCACTGTTAGAGCTTGGGAGACTAGTCACCAAGGTTGTTGTAGTGTCCTGACTAGCAAAATAAAACCACTCTAACTCTTCAGGAAGAACTCATTGAGGGTAAGGTAAGCATTCCCCTTGAACGTTAGTTCCCATAAGATCATACACCCTATGGCTATCCTCCAAGCGTTGGGCATTAGCTGCCCTAGCGCCAACCTAAGACAGAGTAGAAGTTCCCTCAGAAAAAGAGGGACTAAGAAGCATAGATCCACTAGAAGGACCTACTCGTACAACACCACACTGCTGGGAGGGGCCGCAAAGACAAAGATATTCTCGGGGGTGGAAAGAATGGCCCCCTCAGGGACAGAGAAGGTGGAATGAAATCTAGTCAGGGTTCACTCCCCCAACTTAGAGGTGTAACTAGCGATGGTAAAATCTTGCTCAGGGGCAATCTCCCCCACTATTGCTTGGTCATTGGACAAAGTTGGCTCGGTGGCCTACTCCATAGGGTCTTGTCGGACCTCGGATAAGTCGTCGACACCATCGACCATCCAGTCAACAGTATCCCTAGACATCATTAAATAAGGATTTGCAATGAAAATGCAAAAAAAAAAATGAAAAAAGGAGAACACCAGAGAAAAATGAAGAAAACTAGGGAAAACTAACGAAGGAAATAAACACAGCTAATTGAAATGGAACGAACTTAGGCAATGAATGAAAATACCTAGAGATAAGATGAAACGAGCCCAAAGATGATGGCTAAAACACTAGGAAACGAACGCCAAAAGGAAAAAAAGGTTGCCTGAAATCGCCCAAGGGAGGAATGCAGAAAGCAGAGGGTAATTTGAACTAATAAAAGAAATTATAATTAGCTTCGGGGGAAGGATTTATAGGTGAGGTCTTAAATCTTCGACCTTACATGTGTCATCCGTTCGAGGAATAGCATAATTAACCTGAGAAATGAAGCGACACACGAATCCCGAAATTAATATGGGGTTCAAACGTGACCATCTAATGGCCTTGAGATTCATGCATGGAGAGACTCTTGACATGACCCATAACTGACACAATCACGTCCCATTGATTTCCGAAGCCCATTAAATGCAAATCCATCATTGACACATGCCCTTAATTAGTGTGACCTTAGTAACCAAAAAAGTGAGCAACATGTGTTGAAATGGATGTCACGAACGGTTCACATTCCTAAGCCACATAACTCTGGACTCGAAAATGAGGGGACAACTGATAGGAAAAGATACTGAGACCCCAATAAACTGACCCCGATAAACCCACAAAACCTTAACACTAAGGAAACTAACCCAAGATGTCTTTGTTAAGAAAACCCGTCGAGGTCCCATTACCGTCAAAGCCCCATGGTGGCAACCCGAGGGAGGTTGAGGCCACCAAAGAAAGGTTTCACTATTCAACGACTCCTTAGCATCAAGGTTTATAAAAAGACACCGAGTTACTCATGCCTTCCTCCAATGCCCGACACCTCGGAATCCCTGGGACCACTCCCAAGGCACGACTTGAGCATCCTTTCACCAAAAAGGGGGTCACACCAACGACAGCTATTTAATCTCTAAGAGCCCTCTCCCGGCAAGAGAGACTAAAACCCTACTTTCTGTACTTAGAGATAAGAACAATCTAAAATCTATTACCAAAAAGGAATATTCTCTATAGTTGGTCTGACAAATCTAAAAAGGAGGCACCACGATTGACTAACAGAAAATAGAAAGAGCAGGGGGGGACACAACAAAGAAGATGGGAAGTGATATGTAGAATCTCATCTGATATGCCACAACTCGAGCCTATAAATAAGGGTAGCAACCAGCCCACCAGATATGATGGAGGAAAAAGCAGAAACCCTAATTTGAGCTTCGCATTTGACCATCTCCCATATCTGACTTAATCGTTAGAGAGCTGGAGGCTAACACCCCACCGGAGTCTAGTTCCTTGACTCTTTAGCTGTGTTGTGCAAGGTCCATTCCGCCAGAGACCTAGGTCCATTGTTTGACCATCTGACCAGTGTTGGGGGGCCCGTGGTTCCGACATCATCATGTTCCTAGGGCATGAATTAAGCCAAAAGAATCATCTCTTGTTCATAAATAGACTTGTGGGATTCAAGAGACTTACACATACCCAAAAAAAATGTGAAAATCACTATTATTTTGGGGTATATTTGTCATCTGAAGCCACAAGATTATTTGTTCACAGGAAACAATCTCAACAATGAGTTAAGAGGTCCATTCAATATAGACAAAACATTTAGAGAATTTGAGAAAGAGATAGCTTTGTGACTTAGTTTCTCACTCAACTAGAGACCTAAAATGACTTATATTTCTGCTTCCAAGGGTTCAACAATCTCCATGGAGTGCCTAGCCAAACCTAGAAATTTTCCTAAGGATCTTACACCATCGCTCCAAGGCCTGAGATACCTTTCATACCAAAAGTGGGGAGATGTATCTCCTCTGGAATTTTCATTGAATTCAAAGGTCCTGTAGATCCCTACGAATAAGAGATAACACAACATATAAATTCACAAAGGATCTATTAAATTACATCTCAATACGATACATCCATATATGCCACCATATAACTACTATACTTTGAGCAAAATAAGCCATCTGCTCTTAAGATGGGAATTGAATTTCCATTCAAGGCATGAGTTTAATCACTAAGCATAGTCATGGTAAATGTTTTTTAGTCCCAAATGGAGGCTAGCCAGACTTGGGTGACAAAAGGACATTGTAGGAGACAATGCTAAATGGTTTCATGAGATTGATGACAAATGCTGCATATAGAATCTATATTCCTACCTCTTTTTATTTTCTTTGACAAGCAGAGGATTTTCCTACATGTCCTCCATACGAAGTGCCAGATCTTTGGATGGATTTGTAGGTGCAATTTTTTTTCCAAAGCCCATCGAGAGAGGGGGATTTTTTTTTTTCAGATTTAGAAAGGCTAGCCATCATGATATGATAAGTTATTTTAACTAAGAATTTACCCACTCTATCATAATGCCATATGGGCAAGTCTTTCAGGATGAATGGACTTAAGGGGATTATGAAGAATACTTCTTTTTCTAATGAAGATATGTAGCTTTAAATAGGGTTTAGTTGAAAGATTTTATTTATAGTGCATTCGAGGGCTAACGTGTTGTGAGCTTGGAATTGGGTAGGGAGGGTGCCCTATATCAATATCATTACCATTACCAATCTCCCGATGAAGCCCTTTCTTGAGGAGTTCTTTACCTTCTACGAGACCTTTTCACCCCCACAATCCCCATTGTTTTTCTTTAGCATGGAGGAAGGAGCCTAAGGGAAAGTATATTGATTTCAAAAGTTTGGCCCATGGGGATTCAAGGTGAGAGAGAAGTCTCCATCCCTACTTGGATAACAAAGCTATGTTAGAGATATAAAGATCCCTCAAACCTAGCCAACCATACTTTTTATTTTCTCTTAGGGCATCCCAACTTGTCCAATGTATATTTCTTTTCATCTCTCAGCTGACCCCACCAAAATCCTTTTTGTTTTTGATCTATGGTTTGACAAATATTTTTTTGGAAGGAAAAAATAGGCCAGAGCATAAATTGAAATAGTTGAGATTGTTGATTTAAGAATAATTTCTTTTCCAGCCGACAAGAGAAGCTTTTCCTTCCATCCTTTTATTTTCCTGAGATCTTTTCTTTAAGAAAAGAAAATAGGTTCATTTTATTTTTATCTATTACTTATGGGAGCCCCATATATTTCCTTGGATGAGGGGAAGCTTTTGATACCAAGGATGGTACAAATTTCATTGGAAAAGTCTGTTTTGCTACTCTACAGAATATTACTTCTGACTTTTCTAAGTTGGGAAGCTATCCTAAAGCTTTATGAGAGTTATTTTAGGGTGTCTTTGATTTCCAAGGCTTATAAAATGCCTTCCTTGCTAAATACAAGGAAGTCATCCATGAAAAGATGTGATGTTGATACGCTAGACCTTCTAAGTGAAATTCCTTAGAATATACCTTGGCTCTTAACTTTAGCAAGGGTAACGGATAAACCTTACATGCCAATGATGAATAAGAAAGGTGAGAGGGAAAGATGCCAGCTAGCTAAGTTGGTAAAGTCTGTGGGTGTCGTACCACAGACCTGGGTTCAAAATTCATCTTCACCTACTTATAAATTAAGCACTAATGTTTACCTATCGAACAAAAAAAAAAAAAGAAAGGTGAGAGGGGGTCTCCTTGATAAATACCTCTACTTGGCTTGAATTCCATCCTTAAAGATCCATTTATTAGAATTCTAAAAGACTTAGATGAGAGACATTTGCTAATCCAAGTTATCCATTTGTCATTGCATCCCATTTTCTTCGTAATTTGAAGCAAATAAGGGCATTCAACTCTATCAAACACTTTTCTCATATCAATTTTGAATAACATATATTTCTTTTTAGAGAGGTTTCTCTTCATATGGTGGAATATTTCATGAAATGAGGATATTGTCATATATTTTCCTATTAGCAATCAAGGCACTTTGGAAAGGGGAGATTATTTCATGAACTACTTATTTTAGGCTGTTTGCTAGATTATTTCATGAACTACTTATTTTAGGCTGTTTGCTAGGGTTGTAGATATTACTTTATATATGATATTACATAAGCTGATTGGATGAAATTGGTCTGGGGAGGCTAAAGAAGAAGATTTAGGGATAAGGACTAGTTAGGTTTGGTTCATCTTATCCAGACTGCTTTTACCACCAAGGAAATTTTCCACGTCATCCTCACCAACAATGTCCTAATTTTTTTTTATATAAAACCCAGCTAGATATCTGTTTGGCCCTAGAGCCTTTAGCCTTCCTATTACAAACATAACATCTTTGATTTCCTCTCTTGTAATTGGCATGTCAAAGGAAGTTTACAGCTTCTTAAGAGAGGGTTCTTGTTATATTGGCAACTAACTCAGCATTGTCCCTCTACATGGGTTTGGATGATTTTAAGAGCTCTTGATAGTTGATAGTAATCTAAAAACACTTTTGCAATTTCCTCTTCTTCATATACCCAATCACCATTCCTTTTATTTTATAGAATGTACAATTTTTTTTCTTCTTTTGCTCAAAGTTGATGTATGGAAGAACTTAGTGTTCTAGTCTCCCCATTTAAGCCAAGATATATGAGATTTTTAGGCCTAGACAATCTCTTCCTTCTTCAGGAGATCATCCTGTTTCTTAGATGTACTAATTAATTAATTTTCACTTTCATCTTTGCATCTATACTAGAAGGAAGTAAGCTTATTTTTCAAATTTTGTACTTGCTCCTACATGTTACCAAAGGAAGATCTATTCCAATGTTTTTAGGGCCAAAGTGAGATATTCTAATTTTCTTGAAATGTGAAGGTTGGCCAGATGAGAGATGGACAACTGACATTCTCTTTCTCTTACTTCCTTACAATCAGGATGTGTTGTCCACATCCATTCAATTCTATAGGGCTTATTCCTGGTCCTTCTATTTTTGTCTAGATGGAGTAGAATTAGGTGTGACCTAAAACACTTGCTAAGATAATCTCTATATATACATTCCAAAATTCCTCCTTCCATTTTATATTACTCATGATTTTATCAAGTATTTCTTTTATCAGGTTATTTCCATTATGCTTTTTTATCCAATTAAAGGGTGGGCCTCTACTTCCAAGATCAATGAGACCACAATCATCAAAGATTTTTTTACCCATTTGAATGTTTTCTCCCTGGATTTTTTGATCCCCATTTCTCAAAACCATTCTATCTTTATTTTCTGCCTATAACAAAAAAGAGATCTTTCCTTTATCTCAGGTCAAATGTTCAACATGTTTATGCTAACTTGTCAAACAACATATCACAAGTACCTGATGAATTTTTTTTTTTTTTTTTTTTTCTGTTGGTGATTCTTCTATTGTTCATGTTGTTGGATTCCATATACAACAATTATAGTCTCCAATGCAAACCATTGGATCAGAGAATGTAGAGATTATAAAAGAGAATGAGCTCTAGCATTCCTTCCTTTTTGAATAAACTAGTTCATCATATTTAAAACTACAATTCTAGTGTTTATGGATTTCTTTGTATTTCATTTTCACAATTATCCATTTATTACTCTAAGCCAAAATCTCAGTTTTAATGACGTAGAACAGACGCCACAAGCAGTTTTGTGAATTACACACAAGAAGGGCAAAATGCTCTAGTAGAAATCATGAGCCCTGAGAACGGAATTGCGTGAAATTTGGTGAGCTTAAGCGAAATTTTGCGAGGATCATAACTCACAAGCTGTGAGCACAGCCACTTTTCACATAAATTCCTTCGTTTAGGCCCTCAAATCAGCGTTTTTGCTATTTTTAGTAATTTTCCTTTTCGCTATAACTTTCT
>JAOXJP010265978.1:0-20589 GCA_025762735.1 Platanus orientalis
GTTTATATAATTTTATATAGCTAGACTTGTCGGAATTACTTGAAAATTGGTGCATACTCCTCTTATACGTCAGAATCACCCCATAAAATTTCATATTTTTCTGCCGCACGACTAAGGGTATTTTGGTAATTTTGAGTTTCTATAAAAAAATTACAGATGTGCCCTTTTAGGTTTCTTTATTCTCTTTTTTCTGTCTTTTCTTGTATCAAGTTTCTTCTTCTATTTCCATTAAATCTTGATTAGTTAAAGTGTGCTTAAAGTTCAAATTTTGGTTCTTAACTTTATTCTTGCTATCATTCTATATCAACCTTGGTATCATCTCTATTGTGCTACATCATATACAGATACAGATTGGGCACGATCTGTATTTGACAAGAGATCTATATTAGGCTATTGCACGTCTTTTGGATGGAACTTAGTTACATGGAGATGCAAGAAGCAACCAGTGGCTGCATGAACAAGTGCTAAAGCTGAATTTTGGTCTTTGGCTTATGGGATTTGTGAACTCTCGTGGTTAAAAGGTTTACTGTCTAATTGGAATTTCCGACTGAATGTCTTATGAGTTTGTACAAAAAGACACCTATATGTCTAGCTTATAATCTAGTTCAACATGACAGGATGAAGCACATTGAAGTGGAAAGACATTTCATCAACAAAAAAAAACTACAATCAAGGATGTTTGTACATCTTGTGTGAAGATCAGAAATCAGTTGGCAGATTGGATTACTGAAGGATTGAATGGATTACAATTACGAATATGGTAGTCAAGCTTGGTATATGATTAAACATATAGAGGTTGACAGGCACATCAATAAAGAAAAATTGAATTCTAGAACTATTTGTATACCTGATGTGAAAATTAGTGATCAACTTGCCAATTTCTTATCAAAGAAAATCAACAGTTCTCTTTATCCAAGTACCCTAAGCAAGCTAGGCATGTGCAATATCTATGCACCAGCTTGAGGGGAAGTGTTGAGAATATCATTCCAATGTGTGTAGGGACAATAATGTCTCCCATTCGGACACATTCTTTCATTCTCCTCACTAAACCTACCTCCATTCTAGAGATTACAAATTAATACGGTAGGGGTTTATTTTCTACTCAGCCAGAAACTTCCATTGTTTGATTCAGCTTTGTATCTGATGTAGGATGAGGTGGGCCTTCAAGTGTGAATGTGTGGAATAACTGAGAAATGCTACTTGATGCTCCAAGTACAATACTCATAAATATAAAATAATGAACCAAGGTGCTGATTCAGCAGTTATGCTCTTATTTTAGGCAAGTTGAACACCTAAACAGGGTTTAAAATGTCAGAATAGGTGGAGACGTGTCAGTAACTAACAAAATAGAAACACAATGGAAATGTCAAACATGTGGTGTTGAAATATTGTGGAGCTCGTGGAAACATTAGAAACATTGTTTGATCTATAAAATTGGAAAGAAGTATAGATACACATTTCTAAATTATTATGTACTATAAATTACCACATAAGTTGAAAAAGTAAATATACAAAAGTACTCACTTGAAGGTGTCAAGTATTGGTACTCTACATATTTATTTATTTATTTTTGAATGCTAAAAAGAGTTAATTAAAAAAAACATAGATATGAAGATAGATTCATTTATTATTTCAATGGAAATCTAAGAAAATTGGACATCGTGCCATTTTTAATGCATTGTGTATAAATTTACTAAAAAATTAATCAATGCGAATGTTCTTAACCACAAACTTAAAATTTTCAACTCAAAGATTAAAAAAATAAAAAATGAATAAATAAGAAGGAAGTGTCACAGAGTTGAGTTTCCAAAAGTTATTATTTGGTTGACATTTCCATACATGTCAACCAAAACATTATATTTATATGGCTAGCATTCATGCAAAACAATATGAAATGTACCAAAAGATCAAGACATGTATCGTGGAACATTACCGACAAAATTTATGTCGGTACCTCTAGATATAGAAACATATAATGGAAATATTAGAAAATATGTCAATTTTATTAAACCATGCTCCTAAATGTTGATTGATTGACACAGAAAATGATTGCATGAGGGCTGGATGCATGTATTAGTGTATATATACATGTGTGTGGTTCTGTTTGTCCATATCATATAGATGGAAAAAAAAAATGGCTATCTGATATGACATAAGCATCTCTAATAAATAATTTAATAAGAGGATCCTTTCTATCTATGAAGATTCAGTTAGGGATTCCTTTTCATTTGTAATTGAGTTAGGGAGTGCTGTAATTTAATTGGTAACCTACATATTCCTCTGTTAAATTGTTATTGTAATATTGATTATATGCTATTTATTGTAAAAATTAATGTTGACATTGGAGAATTACTCACGCTGTGAGCAATAACAAAGAGCCCACCGATCAGATTTGCCAATCCCAAAGCTACAACATTCACTGCAAAGACAAAAATAAGGAAAACATAAGAAAATTATAAGCTTTTAAGAACAAAAGAATTGCAAGTTACTTGATAGAAAACAATAAAACTTTAAAATTACTTAAACCGATGTTATGAAACATATATAGAAGTCCCAGAGATAGATGACTAAAATGCTTCTAAGTGTTAGTATACAAGAAATGATTATTTTACAATCTGTTGACAGATTTATAATCTGTGGTCAAAATACCATTTGACCGCAGTTTCGTAAGAGGGTCGTGCACCATTTCTGGAAACTTAATTTTAATCAACCGTAATGTAATAGAAAGCAAATTTTTTCACAGAACCTAAGAAATCCAGATTATAAAGTTTGTGTGGTTGTCTTAACTGATATGCCAAGTTAATATTAATTTTAAAAATATGTGACATTTTGTTTAGTTCATTTTCTTACCTTACAAGTATTATGCAACTAAAATCCATGTGTTGATTGAATTTTTATCTACAATCCTACCTCAATAAATATGGATAAAATATTTTGCAGCTTAATATTCATCAAATATAACCCAGCACCTAACAATATTCATCAATTTTTTTTCTATGAATAACAATATCCATCACTATATATATATAAACAATGACTATATGTACCAGTTCTAATTTAGCAAGCAGGGTTCACGTGGTTATACAAAATGATACGGACATCATAAACCAGCTAAGGGGGAAAGGGGGGTGAATATTCCCACAATAACAAGCTTGGGTTTACGAGACAATAATCTCACAAGCCAAGATCCCCAAAGGCCCAGGACCAAGCCCATACCCATCTTAGAACATTGCCAAATAAGCCCCCAGACAAAACAAACCTATCACAAACACCCAAGATCAAGAGGTTACCATAGACATACTTCATACCAATCACAGATCCATACAAAAATTATCCACAACTGAATTTTTGGAAGAGCTGAATTTCTATATACAAATCAATGTGATTTACTTCTGCAGTTGTATGACAACTTTTGGAGACACTTACGTGTGGTAGCATCACTACCAGCAGCAGAGGACACAACACCCAGGCTTGTAATTGATTCAATTAAACCACCATACACAATGCTTTTCAAGATATCCCATTCATGAACTCTTCCAGCATCATCCACTCCTTTTTCACCCACAGAGATTTCAGATTTACTATGTACCAAAATCCCGGGTGCTGCCAATATAGTAATGTTTTGAGCACCTTGAGAAGTTTGTGGCTCAACTAGCCCTTCTTCAAGTTCAACAAGTAGTATCTCATCATCTCCTGCATCATGATATTAAGATCAATCTGGAAATTCAGATTACATCTTACGCACATAGGCATGAGAAATAAGTATATATTACAACTACAGTTACAAAAACAACTTATATGTAACAAACTAACAATACAATTAATTTTACAGCTAATGAAACAAATCAAGCCAGGGAAAATAGTAAAAGGTTGGGTGCTTAAGTGAATTACTAACTTTAACAAACATTATTGTTATGAAGTCATAATCATCAATTGTCACCCAAAACAAGAGTAGTAATTGCATGAAAATTTAATTTATAAATCTTCTTTTCCAGTTGAAACATAATTTATGGCAACTAAACTGATGAAACAAAAGAAGCCACGGATAAATAAGGTGCTTGCATGAATTACTAGCTTTAGCAAACACTATGGATGTGAAGTCATCATTAACCATCAATTGTCACCCAAATCAACTAAGTAGTAGCATGAAAATTTAATCCATAGATCTTCTTTTCTAGTAGGGACATACTTAATGACAAACAACTAGCCTTTTATTGCCCTGCTGTACAGACATTGTGATGAGCTATCAACCATACCTAGAATTGCACTGCCCTCGTAGATGGGTTTGCGCCTTTTTGACAAGAAACATTTTAACTCTTTTAAGAAAAAAAAAAAAAAAAAGAAAGAAAGAGGGAGACATGGAAACCCTCACTAATGTTTTAATAGAATGGTAGAATAAGCAAGCAAAAGTGCTTTTGGTCCTAACATTATAACAGCTATCTGAACTTAAAAAAAAGACCTTGCAACAATTAAATAAAAATATTTATTTCATTTTTCTCAACACAAAAAAATGAAAAAATATATATATACAAACGTAAGTGTAAAAGGATGATAGATCCATAAACGTGATCAATTTAGCCTAGATTTATGCTACTCAGGTAGTTAAGGCCTTGATGAGAAAGAAAAGTAACAAGCATAGTCTAACACCAGAGTGTCCCATGACACTTCTACTAAACAGAACATCAATTTGCTGAAGTTTTGAAATAGTCTCAGTCAGCAGTTTTGGGGTATCGTCAGAAGTACATCTGTAATAACTCCGTGTGAATTGGCCTACAAGCTATACACCATTGGAAAGCTCTATGAGTCTAGTTTCAAAAGCATCAAATAGTGTGCAATTTGGAGTCTTCTAGAGGAAGTTATAGCCAATTTCCTACAGGGAGTCTAAGCTGACTGTGAGCAACCCGAGGGTGCGACTTTGAAGTTTCTTGTGACTTTTCCAATTCCCATATTTGTATTGATGAGCCTAGTTAGTCGTATTTCAAGTATTTGTCAAAAGACTTAGGTAATTGAGTCTTGGAATTCTAAATTGTTATTTTGAAAATGTAAGAAGTTGTTGGGAGAGCTTACTTTGCTTGGAGGGTTGTTCCAAGAGTAGTCCTATATAAGCCCATGGCTATGAATGGGCTTTGTAGAGAATTTGATATTTTGAATATATTTGGCTTTTAGAAGGATTTCTTCTATAACTCTTATCCTCGTGGTAGATTTGTGATTAGTGGCAAGTTTGCTCTATATCTCTTTGGTGGATTCCATTGAGTGGTGAGCATATCTACTTTTGCTTTGTATCTCTTGGGTAGATTCGTGTGGGTGGTGTCGTGGTGAGCTTCTCTATCACTTGTGAGTGTATTCTTGTTCCATCCGGTATCACCATCAATTTTCTCTACTCTCATAGAATAATGGTTTTAATCGGCAATATCAAGCGAAACCTTTTTATTTTCTTTGGTCTCACATTAGGAGTGGTTTGGAGTTAAAAGGGTGTAGAAAATGAGTATTTTTTTTTTTTTTATATTGAGAAAATGAGTGAATTCTCCACACATTTCCCTACTTTGTCAATGTGGGTTGGGTTGGTAGGCTTTTGGAAGATGTTGACTTTGCCAAGGCTCCGAACAGTCCTCCAGTTGTCAGTTGCAAAGTAGGTAAAGAAGGTGGAATCAGCCCTTGAAGGTGTACAATTGTAGATTGAAGGTTCAGGCTGTTACTATTGAATTAATATACAAAGGCTTCGTGTATTTATCTTTTATATATATGGCTAGTGGTGTCTATGTATATATACTCTCATACATGAGGGTATTTTAGGAAATACATTATACTAATAAAAGAATATGGAAAAGAATCCCTAACTCTCCCGACGACTTCCTCAACTTCTTCCTTCTTTGTCTACTTTTCTAGTTCCACATTCATCTTCTTGGTATCAGAGCAGGACCTAGATCCCTTAAAGCATTACTATCATCGTTTCCTTCAACCTAACCAACCAATATAGGTGCTAACATCAGCATTCGTATGTCTGATGTCAGCATCAACACCTTTGAGCGGCAGGTTAGATTGATGAGAAGGGTTTTTCCAACAGATCATGATTTTTGAGATTTTTTTGATATGATTTGTTTGGTGATTGGAGTATGATATCTATTTTTTAAGGAATTTTCTTCAAATATTTCCAAAAAATTCAGAATCATTTTTTTCCAATTTCTTATCAATATGGCAGCCTTAACAAAATGGCTGACAAGGAGTTGGTTTTTTTTATCATAGAAGTGGGCCGGGTCTTTGATCTCATACAAATTGAATGAAAATTGAAGTCGTGGTGTTCATTTTCGTTGGGTATATCTAATGTCCCATATAGACAAACTCGTGAACAGTGTTTCTTACGATTGGAGGGCTGCTAATTCCTCATTCCTGCTATCTACTGCTGTGATTTATGGGTTGTGCTATATATTCTCATGCTTGGATGTCTTCGTTAAAGACTGGTGATTTCTCTTGTGTTTTTAGCTGTTGATTGGGTTGTATGGACTGGTGATCGTCTTTGGGTGAATGGTTTGGTTATTAGACTAGTGATAGTCCTTGTGAGTGTGTGTGCAAAACAATTGGTAGTAATCTTCAAAGACATTCAATCATGTCTGACGTGGATTTTGGGAAAATTGGTGGGTCTGCTTCAACACCCGAAGCTTCCAGTAGTATGTTACCATTGGGTATCCAAGATGACAATCATGGTGCACAGATAACCATTGTTAAGTTGGATGGGACAAACTATTTGGAGTGGTCCCAATCAGCAAAGATGCATATTGGAGGAAGAAGGAAACTTGGATATACTGATGGGCATGTGGTAAAGCCATCTTTATCAAATACCCAAGCCTATGATAAGTAGGAATTCGAGAATTTGATAGTCATGTACTGCCTTCTCCACTCGATGCAGCCCCACATTAGTAGAAAATTTTATTCCTTAAGACAACTAAGGAAATAAGGGATTCAACCGCCCAAATTTATTCCCGAGTTAAGAATTTTGAGCGAGTTTATCAGTTAAGTCAAGAAATTGTTCATCTTCATTACGGGGAGAAGAGACTTGAGCTATTTTGCAGCACTGTTAGTATGTGGGAAGAATTGGACCACTATGAAACCTTTAAGACAACTTGTCAAAATGATGCTATGGAGTACAAAGAAAAACTGGAGAGAACTAGGATTTTTGAATTTTTGGCAAGGTTGAATGTTGATTTTGAGTTCATACAGGTTCATATTCTTAACAGAGATGTACTTCCATCGTTGAATGAAGCATATGCCTTTGCTCAAAGTGAAGAGAGTCAAAAAAATGTCATACAACAGTACTCTTATGGCACTCCTGAGCAATCTGTCTTAATTGCTACTTAAGTCCCTCAGAAATGAGGTAAGAGTGGCTTTAAGGAGCCTTACAAATTAGGTTATGATGACAAGGAGAAAGTAAATTGGAGGCCTGCCCCGTTTGATCAAGATAAGTTAAAGTACAACCATTGTTGGAAAATGGGGCATGCTAAGGAAAATTGTTAGGATCTTGTGGGACACCCTAAAAAATTTAGTAAACTGGGCTCAATGAGAGCCAATTCAACATCTTCCTATGGCAATGAACTAAGCATCAGTTATACTCCTCAGAACCGTTAGCACTAACATTACTCCCTTTGGTGAGGTGTCCCGATGGATGGTTACAGTTCTTGAAGAAGAGCTTGAAAATTTATGCAGATTCATGTCATCGTTAGAGGGGTCTATGGCAGCAGCACACCCTTCCACATCTTTGTTTGCCTCAGCTTAGTTAGGTATCCATGACACCGCCCTTCATGTTTATTCCACTCCGTCTCAGTCCTAGATTATTGATTATGGAGCCTCCGATCATATGATATGTCGGTCCTCATTATTCTCCTCATATTCCATTAATTCTAGTAAAGATAAGGTTAGGGTTACAGATGGGACACTTTCCACCATATATGGGAAATAGAACATTAATGTTTCCCCTACTTTATCTTTATCTTCCAATAAATTCTAGGCCCAAAGGATCCTCCTCAAGGGGGGTGGGGGTGAATAAGATCTTTCTATTTTTTCAAGTTTTCTTTATTTAGTGGTCTATTTATCTTAGTTCAATTAATTTTACCAAGGTAGTAATAAGCCCAAGTCCAAGAATTATATTCCTTCAAGCTGCTCTTTCAATTTTTCTAATTGAAATAATTGTTACTAAGAGAGTATATCACATTACACAATTTCCAAATGATGTAAAACTTGGTATTAAGCAATACCACCAATTCCACCAAATGTATCTACTAAAGAATGACTAAGTTGGACAATTAAGAATAAGATTTAATACGTGAAATATGCCCAAGATATTCTATATTAATTTAGTTGACTGCATATGTTGGTGTGTTGATTTGATGTTAATGAACAAACATCCAAAGTAAGATAATCATGCAAGACACAGAAACCAAGAGAACACAAAAGTCCAAATTTATAGTGGTTCACCCCACTGGCCTACGTCCACTCTCAAAAAGCCCCTACTTGAGCCTATAAATTTTATAATAATTCTCACAAATTACAAGGAAGAACTTATAAAAAGCCCAACATGCGTGATTCAAGAATCACTTCCAATAGTAAACCACGTCTGGTGTCTCCGGCAAACTTTTTTACTACCTTCGGTGTCTCCGGCAAAGGCAAAAATTTGATTCCAATATCTCTAGCGGAAGCACAGCAAAATAAGGTTTAGAAAGAGATTATTTTTTCAATTAATGCCTCTCAATTGACAAGTATTACTATGATGAGCACAAATTTAATGTTTCTTAATAAGCAAATATAATAGTTAAATCATACAGCTCTAATGATAATAATGAGTGAAGTTTTTACCTTGTACTGGTTCTAACTCTCAAAGCTTTTCGTAATGGTTGAAAGGTTTGGTAACTTAAACACCACGATTTCCTCTTGAATATGCCAATTGAATGCTCAGCCAGATTCGTGGTTAAAGCTCAGACTTGAATGATTTCCCAATAAAAGCACACAATAAAGAGAAGATCTCCCAGAAAAGAAGACAAGTGAAACGGCTAAGGTTTTCCTCTTTGTACATTTTTTTTCATATCATAACCTAATGACACATTTTGGAATTTATAGAGGACAAAAATCCTTAAAAACAATCGCTCAAAAGCTGTCACAAAATCTTCGAGTTCAAAATCGCACTATACAAAATTTTTCCAATTCTAGAACCAATGATCGGTCAGGCTGATCAGTTATTTAGGGTTTCGTCTCACGAATGCGCCAATTATGCATTCTGTTTGACCGGTCATGACGGATCCGATGGGTCCGTCAAGCACTTGTGCTAGAAAAATCCTCTCTGCTTGATCGGTTAGGCTGACTGGTCATCTTATCCTGTTTTGCAATTTTGTATTGTTTTTTCATTTTTACTTTATCTTAAGTCTAGATTTTCTGCCCACTATAAAAGCTTTTTCTAGGGCTCGAATAGGACTTATTAAACCCTATTCTAGGTCTGCATATGATCATTAATCTACCCATCAATTTTACCTTTGCAAATACCTCTTAACCTTGGCAATGACTTGAGGATGTTTGCAGTAGAATGTCCAACCGTGCCTACTCGATTCTTGACTTGGCTCTTTGCCTTGAAAGCTTTCCGACTTCCAGAGATCTCTTCATTTAGGCTTCTTCCAGAGCTTGGACTTGGATGACTCAAGACTCATATATATGACTAAGCCTAGACAGCCATTCTAAATACAACATTTGTTTGGCATGGAATTGACAACTTCATTTTACATCAACATTCCGTTTTTCATGTCTCTAAGTTTGCTACTAACCTGTTGTCCATTAGTCGTATTACTCGTGATTTAAATTGTTCCGTCACTTTTTTTCCCTTCACATTGTGTTTTTTCAGGACTTGGCTTCGAAGAAGACAATTGGAAGTGGTCATGTAGTTAAACTTTATTTACGTTACGCAAATGCAGATCCTTCATCATCTACCACATTTCAGTTTGGTAGTAGTAGTCAAGATAATAAAGACTGGTTAATGCAATTACATAACCGCACGGGTCACATGTCTTTTTCTTTTATAAAGTTTTATTTCCTAGTTTGTTTTGTTCTAGTTCGTTATTGGATATTAATTGTGAAGTGTGTCAGTTGTCTAAGAATGTTTGGAATTCTTATCCATTGAATAATAATAAAAGTTCAGCTCATTTTTTCATTGTCCATTATGATGTTTGGGGAACATCACCCACTAGGGCTGTCAATGAACTGAGCCTGAGCCTTGTTTTAAGATCAATGAGCCAAGCCTGAGCTTTGATTTAAGTTGGTTTATTAAGTGAGCCTGAGTTGAGCTTCACTAAGCTCAACTCGCTACAAGCTTGGCTCGTTAAAAGCTTAGTTAGGTTAATAATTTTATAATAATATTATATATAATGAAAATAGTAATGTTCAAATAAGATAAATTAGACTAATGGGCCATTAGGATGTTGAGCCTTTTTCTTTTTTCTTCTGGTAAGCTAAGCCTGAGCTTGGCCTTCATGTGACAAGCCCAAGCTAAGCTTGGCTCCGCTCGGCTCGTTGACACTCCTATGATTCCCACTACTTCATTATTTGGATTTTGTTATTTTGTTACTTTTGTTGATGATTACTCCATTATACGTGGGTGTATCTTATGAAAACAAGAGGGGACGTTCTTTCAAAACTTTCATAAAATGGTTCAAACTTAGTTTGAGACATTGATTAAAGTGTCAAGTTATGATAATGGCAATGGGGGGAGTACATATCTTCTAATTTGCAAAAATACTTGGTGATTGTGGTATTGAACACCAAACTTCTTGCGCTGGAACTTCCTAACAAAATGGAGTAGTTGAATGCAAAAATAAGCATCTCTTGGAAGTTACAAGAGCCTTTCTTTTTAATATGAATGTCCTGAAAACCTTTTGGTCTAAGGTCTTAATTACTGCATCTTACCTTATAAATCAAATGCCCTCCAGAGTTCTCAATTTCAAATCTCCCATTGCCGTCCTATGTCCGGACCATCCTTTGTTTTTAGTTTCTCCAAAAAAATTTGAGTGTATATGCTTTGTTCACACCTAACAGCATGATAGAACCAAACCGGATCCTCGAGCTCTCAAGTGTGTATTTCTTGGACATCCCTCATCACAAAAGAGCTACAAGTGGTATCACCCGGCTTTGGGAAAAAATTGTTACTATGGATGTTACCTTCTTTAAGTCTATTCATTTTTTCTCATCTTCCTCTTTCTCTCTTCACGGGGAGTATGCTAGTCAAGAGAGGTCATGATGAGGTAGCTCTTTAATGGATGGAGAAGTATAAACCATTATAGAAGCCCAAGATCAAAAGCATGGGGGCAAGAAATAAGACATAATGTTGTCCACCATTTGAATCTTTAAATTTTATGTTTTTGGATTATGTTTTAGTAGTATGAGTGAGTTATTTAATGTAATAAGGCCATTAGAGCCAAGTTAGAAAGTTGGTATGAAGTTGAAATTAGTTTAGAAAAAGTTTAGGAGTGTGTATTTTTTTGAATTTTTTGGGTTTTTTTGAGCTGACCATACAAGGGAGGGGTATTTTGGTCATTTTTTGTCAAATTTTATTTTTATTATAAATAGGTCATAAAGACCTCTTGTACAACTAGTTGAAGAAAAATTATGAAATGAAGGTTTTTAAGCCCATAGCTGGTTATTTCCTCCAACTCTCACAATTTAGGTGAGTTATTCATCTTAATATTGTTCTTTCTTCTTCTCCTCTCTTCTCTCTTATGTTTCTTTATTCTTGAATTTATTTTAAAGATTTATGTAGAAAATTCTTTATTATCTCTTTTAATCTTTTTTTCTTACCTTCTTCTGTAATTTACTTTCTCACTCTTTTCTTGGTTCTTGATTTCATCTTTATTCTGGTTCTCTTGATTTCCATACGACATTTGTAGTTTATCCCTAATTTTTGTGGGGTTCTTTTTAAAAAGGGTATCCTACATCAGGTCATCATCAAAATTGGGTTTTCCTTCTTTTTTACCTCTACCCATGTCAGTTTATCCATCTGTCTTTAATACTCCATCAAGTAATGAGAATGATCTACAAATGTATACAAGGAGAAAGGACACACACGACTTTCCACCTCTAGCTGCCTCTTGAGATGCAGGTAATGTTACTACACATCCTGAGTCACATTTTGAGCCAGATGATAGTCTTCCGATTGACCTTCATAAGAAAAACCATTCTTACACTAATCATCCTATTTTTAACTTTGTTTATTATCAACCTTTGATTGCTTCATATACTTCTTTTGTTAATTCAATGTCTTCTATAAGTGTTCCTTCAATCCTAAAAGAAACTATTTCGTAATCCAAGAGGAGAAATGCCATGTGTGAAGAAAAGACAGTCGTGGAGAAGAATGGGACATGGGAACTAGTAGTCTTGTAGACATTCCAATAGGAAAGCAACCTGTAGGATGTTAATGGATCTATACTGTCAAATAGAAGACAGATGGATCGATTAAAAGATACAAAGCAAACCTAGCTGCAAAAGGGTATACCCAGACATACGACATTGATTACCAGGAACCTTTGCACCAATGGTGAAAATGAAATCCATTACAGTTTCAATATCTGTTACAGCTAATAGGGGCTGGCCACTATAGTAGTTGGATGTAAAAAAATGCAAGTTTACATGGTGATCTTCAGGAGGAGGGCTTTAAAATTCTGGGTTGTGAAGTTAAAGTGTACAGATTGAATAAAACATTGTATGGACTCAAACAAACTCCACAAGCCTAGTTTGAGAGGTTTAGTGGAAGTCAAAAGAAGGTGGGATATAGACAATCTCAAGCAGATCATACTATGTTTGTTAACCATACACAAAGGGAACTACTACAGTGATTGTCTATGTGGGATAACATTGTGATTACTGAGTATGATTCATGAGAAGTATAGTGCTTGAAATCTCATCTAAGTAGTGACTTTGAGGTTAAAGATCAAAGAGTATTGAGATATTTCTTGGGAATTGAAGTTGCTCATTCAAGAAAAGATATCTTCATTTCCCAAAGAAAATACATATTGGATTTAATTCATGAGAAGTACAGTGCTTGAAATCTCATCTGAGGAGTGAGTTTGAGGTTAAAGATATAAGAGTATTGAGATATTTCTTGGGAATTGAAGTTGTTCATTCAAGAAAAGATATCTTCATTTCCCAAAGAAAATACATACTAGATTTGTTAACTGAGATAGGATTGTTAGGGGTGAAGCCTATAGAGATTTCAATTGAAGTGAACCATGAATTGAATGACCAAGATGGAAGACCACTAGTTGATCCTATACGGTATCAACGTCTTATAGGGAAGCTCATATATCTTTCTCTCTCAAGACTTGATATAGCTTTTGCTGTTGGTGTTATCAACCAGTTTATTCATGCTCCAAGGACTCCTCACCTTGAAGCTATGCATAGAATCTTGAGATAGTTAAAATCTAGGAAGAGGTTCACTATTTTCCAATCATGGTCACATGAGGGTTGAAGAATATACTAATGCAGATCGAAGATCACATCGGGGTACTGTTCTTTTGTAGGTGATAATCTTGTGATATGGAGTATGAAGCAATCAATTGTGGCTAGATCCAATGTTGAGGCAAAGTGTAGATCTATGGTTCATGGAGTGTGTGAGGTGTTGTGGTTGAGAACCTTACTTCAGGAGATTGGATTAATGATCAAAATTCCTATGAGTTTATACTATGACAAGGCAATTATAAGTATATCTCATAGTGCAGTACAATATGATCACACTAAATACATTGAAGTGGACAAGCATCTCATTTAAGAGAAATTGTTATCGGGATTGATTTGTACTCCTTTTATAACTACTGATCAGCAACTGGCTGATGTCCTAACTAAAGTGTAACTTCATGAGATTATTAGCAAGCTGGGTATGTATGACATTCATAAGCCAGTTTGAGGGGGAGTGTATCTCCCGAAAGTCAATGAATGATGGAATGCCTATTCAAGCTATAAGGGAAGTTCTTGAACTTGTAGAGTGTTAAAAGAAAACATTGAAGGATGCTTCGAATGGGAAAGTAAATGACAGGAGGGGAAATGAGTTAAAACATAAATCCATGGAGGTTTCTCATTGGAAGAGAAGGTGATTCAAGATGATCAGTTTGCTAATTCAAATCCCAAGGCTTCCAAATCAAGAATGTGGAAACAGAGTTTTTTCCCCTTAATAGCCAAGCAGGTTATATTGATATGGTTAAATGTGATTGAGAGGAGTGGAGTTAGGGTTTAAGAAGGAAAGAAGAGGGAGGAGAGAAATGAGAGGAAGTAGGAGAGACAATGTTGCCACTCCCTACCCTTGAGTATATATCAAATATAGAAATACAAATATTTACATCACTATCTTTATAAGGGAAATAATAAAGTAAAACACTAATTACACATTATTTCCTACACTCCCACTCAAGCAACTATGTAGATATCACTCATACCAAGCTTGCTTACAATATTATGAAACTAGGGCCCATTTAACACTTTTGTAATGATGTCTGCCAACTAGTCTCCAGTCTTTTCCTGTGATTTAATTATGACCTTAAAAAAATTCTCAAAGTACTGGAAATTATTTTAAATTCTTTTTCATTTGTTTTTACCTTGCTCCAACATAAAATACCCAAACTAAAATTTTTCTATACCTATGATCATGAAGCCTACTTTAAGCCATTGTTTGAACATGATGCCCTTACTATTTTGCCTAACTACTAACCTTGTTTAGACCTCTCAATATCCCCTAAATAGACATACAAACCACCCTTAAAACCCACTATTCAAAAGAACCTAAATTGGTCATCTAAGTTGTTTGATGGTCACATGTGATGAATATTGAATTTGGTTATGTGGTTTATTATTTCATGCATATTTAGTGTTTAATGTTTCTCGATTTTATACTTTGAAATGTATGTATGCTAGAATTCATTTAAGTGAACCATAATCTGACTTTAGACATATTTTATTAATGAGTAGGAACCTAGATTCTATCTTTGACATTAACCTTGATGATTAGGTTGTTAACTCCTCACCTTCATATCATCATATGCATGTTACATCAAATGGGTGTCCTCACATGCATTACCCTAGTGTGTCATTGTCCCACATCAAGCTTCCGACTTTTTTAGTGGTGAATGAAATAGAAGATTAGTTTTCTTTTTGAAGAAACTTGTCTTCTTCTAGATCCTCCATTGGAATGTGGGAGATTGGAAATAGCTTGAGGCTATTCTGCCACTTTTCTCTACTTGTTCTTGCCTTCATCTTTATTATGTGTTTTATCTTCAATCAAGTGATGGTCGTGGATTATTATCAACTGTTGATCAATCAAGTTCCAGCCATCAACAAGCCCATCAGATAAGTAGCCTTGCAGTTCTTCAAATCTAAATTCTGGGGTGTAGTTTATTGAAGTTCTGAGTTGTATTCTGCTGTTCTGGATTTCCGAAACCAGAACCTAAATCTTCTCAGTTTGGAAGACCTAAACTAACTGGATTGATCTACAATTTTATGGGGATGTAGTGCACCCTTAGCACTATTTGTCTGCAAATTTTAACCTTAATCAGACAAGTCTGACTGGAGTTTTAAAACAGTTGATTGGACTGAATTACGGGAACCTGTTGTGTGAATCTAAGTATTGATGTATGGAATTGGAATAAGTTAGACCTACACACGTGGTCTTTATTATAGATCTGATTGGGACTATTTCTAGCCTAGTGTGGGATCATTACCCACAGGCAACACAGCTTTCTCAAGGCTGTCCTGCATCAGCTACTGCTAAGTTGGAAGGAGTAAGTTCCTCTTTCTTGTGGTGGAAATTTATGCTGATAATGTGAATTTTCTTCCATCTTTTGAGAGGATGGCAGTTTTATTAAGTCAATGGCACTGGCACCCATCCAGGCATCCAATGCTGCTTTCATGTTTTTTCATGTATTGTCAGGTCTTTGGAGACTACTTTTTTGAGCTTTGGTATTGCTCTTCCTTTGCTGTGCTGTATGTACTTTTTTTTACAAATTATAGACTCGAATATCTTACCAATAAAAAACAGATGCAAAGGGGGGTCAAGGTCTATAATCGGCAAGGATGAAAATTTCAATTTTGATGAATATTTTGCCTTGAGTTACAGAAATTCCAGGAAAATTTTCCTAGAATTTTTCAAAAGAACGGAACTTTTTGAAAATTACGATGTCAATCACAATGAAAATTTTTAATGGAAACTTCAAGGAAGGTTAAGATAAGTATGATTAACTCAAGACTCAAAAAACTATTAAAAACATCGATGTATGAGTTAACTACATAGATAACCAAATGATAACCAGACATTTATTTTTATAGATATATGGCAACCAAGCATGTCAAATTGTGCAACTACATTACCTCATATTTCATCCTAACTTAGTGTGAGACAAATTTATGTAACAAAGTTATGCAACCTAACACATATCTCTAATTTATTTACTTATATCTATTTAAATTTGTTTATCTATTATCAACAAGTTGCAACTGACAAAGAAATGCATGTGCTTAAACCACCATGTGAACCATAGGACATTGAAGCACTGTTAAACATGGTTAATTGAGAGTGGAATCACACTAACTCATTCAGTTGGGTTGATGAGCATGTTTGGAACAAGGACATGATGGAATGGAAGTAGATGTCCAACAACTAATGGATGAACAGACAGGGACCAGCTATTGGCAGGTGAGGTGTTGTTTATATGGCTTGTGGTGTTGTGGGTAGCTGTAGTTGTAAATCTTAAAAAATAAGGGTCTAGTACATATTTTAAAGTGGACATAAATGATCGGTGTTTACACTTATCAGACCATTGGAGTCATGTTTGGACTAATATGTATAGGGAACCTCACAAAGGAACCTTGTTATTATTTTGCGATACAAGGCCTTTTTATTAGATAGGCTATAACAATGGTGGAACCACTACATTAATCAGAATTGACACACATATGGAAGCCCACTCATCAAGAATAGAAAAAATAGTTGATTTTTTTGCCAGCCAAACATGTTTCTGTTCCTTGGAATTTAAAGGAAAGGTGTATCTTGCTGACTGTAATGACTGCTGTTTCAGGAACAGAAACACCAGAATAATTGCCAAAGATGGCATTAACTGCTTGCAACAAATTCTGGAACACATCATTCATAATTTTTCTGAGATTCCTATTTCATACCTGCACTGCTCTTCCCAGCAATACCCTCTAGATCTCTTCTTATGTCAATTGGTCGCTCTTGAAGCAGAAATACTTCATCTGTTTGTGAAACTATAACATCTTTCTCATTTTTCAAGGGCTTCCCTTCAGGATCATCCACCTGGGCTCCTGTTATTACTGAAATGAATTCATTAATTTCATTTGGTAAAGCCATATCCAAATATGAAATGCAGTGATAAAGCTTCCAAAGAGTTTCAATCACTCCATGATTGCATATGATTTTCTTTTCTCTTTTTCTATTTTTTTTTTTCACAGTGAATAACAATATGAAACATGGAAAGAAAAGTTTCAGTGTTTTAGTTTTAGATTCAGGTAGATAAATAGGAAAAAATTTAAGAAGACTTCAACATGAAATATAATAGAAGCAATTCGATTAACCACCACCCCTAAAAAGTACAGATACAACTAATACAATACAAGAACCCTCTCCAAGTGGGGGTAACAAGAAGCTGGTGCAGATATATTAATCATGCCTACCTTGCCAAGAATAATTTCTGCAATGTTTTTTCTAAGACCCCAAAAGTATGCATGTTCAAAAACTAATTTAAAGGGTTCCGCAAGAGACAAAAGAAAAAGAAGTCAACAAAAGAGAGAACAATAAAAAGGGATGTTTTTAATAAAATAAATGGTTCTTTAGTTGCATGTGGAAGCTGAAAATTGAAACCATATCTGAGCTTGTGATTCTGCAAAAACCAAAATTCTCCCTTCTGGACCATCCCATTCAAGACTTTCTATCTAATTTCATTACATACCTCTATCAGTCTTTTTAGTTGCACCCTCCTGTTTCTCTTCAATGTCAAACTGAGTTTCTTCTAAAAGCATCGCTCCTTGTGGGGATGTAATAATAACATTTTGATCATCTTTACAAAGTTCCCCTGCAGAAACCTTCACTTTCTCGTTCACGTGAGATTCTTCAAGTGTTAAACTTTTTGTTGGAACTATTGAATTAGCATTCTTCTCATCTGCAGATGCTTCTCAAATAATGTAGAAAGACTAAATTGGTGAATAAATCTCATATTCAAAATTCATTGCATTATGAGACAAAAATGCATATTTACTGAAGCATTACAGGCAACAAAACCGCAAACGAGAACGGGAAAGCAATATGTGTATCAAAAGTATGTTAAAGGAATGTGAATATGAAGGAACTATGATTTTATATGTCTTCAATTCATTTGTTTGAATTAATAAAAAATGTGAAAATATTGATGTTGAAGGTTAAATCACAGATACCAACAAAATTGTAAAAAGAGTATGGAGAAGCTCGCATTTTTTCCAAGTCTAGACTCTAAAATAGCATTAGTTAATCTTTTGTGAATGACACTTCATAGATTTGCAAACACCATAACCAATAAAGACAAAAACACATCAAATATAGCAGCTTTTCCACTATTATTTTGGCTATTCTAGGAGTAAGATTAGAATATTGTCCCACACCTGCACTGTTCATTTTTACTACACCATCAGGTTTCTGTTCAACACCAAATTGTGATTTCTCAACCAATACAGACCCCATTAATGAAGAAACCTGAAATTTCGGCCAAACTTGCTGGGTCAAGCCTACATCTTCTCCAGGTTCTCCAATCTTAACTAGAATTTTGCCAGGAAGCAATGTTGCTGAGTTATCATTTTCCAGGTGATGTACATCATCATCAGAATTGCCTGATGGGTACTTGACAGCATCTTCTGCATGGCCCAATATATTGTCCCCTGCATCAATATTTTAAGTGAAACAAGTTCATAGCTATCAGAAACATACCATGCAGAAGAAATACACATGTTGTATAGTTCATGAGCTGAACAAGTGGGTGATCATCTGTTAGTCCATATCTCACTCAGGATCAATGTATCAAGAAATAACTTACTTCTACAAGAAAAATAAAAGAAGCATGGGGTTATAATGAAGTGATCAGAGACCAATGGAACAAGGAATAGGCATGTTGCCACTTTAGAAGAAATTTTCTAGAAGCCAAACATAGATATGAATGGAAAACTTAAGACGCTTATGCGCTTTGTACAAAGTATCTACATGGAAATATTGATGCCATGTTACTTCTTTTACCTTCTACAAAGATTTCAGGAAGGGCTACTTGTATACGGTTGCCTTAGTTAATGTTGCAGAAATAAAGTGCATTGTTTGGTTAGAAATGGAAGCACCATGACCAAATGTAACAGATTTTGAAGATACGTAATTTTTGTGCACTATACGGTGTAATTTTTGGTTCATCGTTCTCAGGTGTGACCTAGGAACCTTGGCCCATACCTGTATTGATCTTTTTTGTTGCACCATTCTGTTTCTCCTCAACACTGGTAATCACTTTTTCAACCAATGGGGATCCAGGTGTTGAAGAATCTACAAAATTATTCCAATCTTCCTGGAGTCCCATGGATGCATCATTTACAGATTCCTTGAAGCCTGTGAGTGTTGATACAATAAGACTTAACTTATTTGCCTTCTGTAAGAAACAAAGAAGAAGAAAAAAAGGAAGAAAGAGATGTGAACAAGAGATTTACTAGATGAGGAAACCCCTTGATTTGATGAAACATGAGCAGTTTTCTGGTCAGGTAAAGTTTTGGCCAAATTTTGTGCATGGTTCAAGACTTGAGCATCTACTTCAACATGCTGCATTGTATCATCTCCTGCATCAAAAATTCCAGCAAGACATTAGTTTAAGAACATTAGAATGAGAGGAAAAACATTGATAATCACTCACGGAATCATGTCAGCAGTGGAGAACAAGTGGGCACAACCCATTTCTCACTAAAGCTTGATATACAGACAATAAAGGTTAAACTTTTCTATACCTGTGTCCAGTTAGTTCATAAATTTTATCCATAAAAATAGGTAGTTCATAATTTTGCTTAGATATTACTCTCTAAAACAGTAGTGAAATAAGAGAATTTATTTTGGTTCAAATTCATAAATAGAGAGAGGTCCATTTTGGGAGGATGCTTGGTGCATAGTAGGAAAACTACATGAAGCGTGTGCTTGTCTTTATTGCTTGGCTACGCACAAGGAAGCTACAACAAAACAATATTTTGAAGTGAACAGTAGAGAGATACAGTGGTGTCCTAGTTTTAGAAGATCCCTACTACAAACAGAAGTATCGGAATGCCTCAACCAGTTGAGTCTATTAATTTGTGTATCTCCTAACACCTTAAGGATTTGGGAATTGGGAGAGTTGGTTAATTAACTCCTAACATTGTATCAGAACCAGGTTAGGCTGTGAGTTTGAATCCTCGTGGAAGTATAAGTATTCTCCCGACCACGGTAGTGCACGCGTTGTGTGGACTCGCACCTAGTTCCCCGAGTGTTCCCAGGAGAACAGTGTTCCTCTTGTGGGGGGGGGGGGGGGTTTTTAATTAAAA
>JAOXJP010265987.1:0-20589 GCA_025762735.1 Platanus orientalis
CTCATCTCATGAGATCAAATAATTACCCATATAAAGAAACAAATTCATGTGATGATATAATAAATAGTTATTATTAACTAATCATGCTTATATTTTATGTGAATGGCTTTGTTAGGACACATATTTTCAACAGTTTGTACATGATTCATGGATGAGGGGTAGACTGAATTTTTGAAATATGACAAGGTTTTGGCTGAAACATTGGGTGGTGCAAAAGGCTAGGTTTGAAATTTTTGGGAATAGATTGTTCTTTTGGGAAAGAGAGATCTTTTTGGGTTTTGGGAGGAGCTGTGTTTTTAAATAGGTTTTGGAATGTTGCGAAATTCATAAAGTTACTTCTTTTCCTACTCTTTGAAAGTGAGGAATATTTTAAATATTCTTTGAAATTGGGGCATTCTTCCTTTTGAAAGGGGTTTTATCCTTGAGTTATATACAAATGAGTGGTATTTCTTACTATTATTCCTAAGCTATTGGACACATAACTACTACAACTTGCCAGGAGAAACATAGTAAAAAGTTAATTCATGCAAAAGATTGAAAAATCATATGAACCTGTTTCAACTATATAAAGAAATGTAATATGTGAGAAGATGTGGTACGAAGAGATGTTTTGTAAAATATAGTATTATGGAAATAGTCAATTGTGATATGATAAGGTGGTTTGTTAGGTTTGTTATGGTTTGTGTTGTGAATGTTATTGTAGTTGCATGGCATAGATAGTTGGTATGTTGGAAATGTCGAAGAAAATAGAAACTTGTTGGTCATATTACTCCTTGGCTGAATGTCTTTTTGTCTCCCTTATATCTTTCTCATGTCAGTGTTAATGTATTGTGATAGTCCATTTAGTCTTTTCATCAAGGAGGTTACACTAAGGTGTCAGGAACAACTTTATGATGGAAAGATGCCCCTTAACTTATGAGGGTATTATTGTGGTGAGAGTGCATGCTTTCAACTCCTTTTGTGTTGTCATGATTGTGGTCATGCATATGAGGATGTTAACAGTCCTTCAAAATCGGGAAGTGCTTATGTGATCCATTTCCAAGCCAAATGAGAAGGTTGGTGGTTCTCTCAAAAGTTGGAAATGTAAGTGTGGTCCATTTTCAAACCAGATGAGAATGTTGATAGTTCTCTCAAACTGGGAAATGCATGTAGGGCCCATTTCCAGGCCAATAGTCATGAAGATGTTGACAGTTCCCTCAAAACTGGAAAGTGTCTATGAAGCCTACTTTTAGGCTAGGTGGTTGGGTAGGTAGGTGGTGAGAACATTGACAATCTCTTGAAACCAAGGAATGTATATGAGGCCCATCCCTAGGCCATTTACGTGTGTGTGCATGTGACTAGAACTTTTTGCCAAATTGTCCCCATAAGTTAGTACGAGGTTGTTGTTCAAATGTCTAAAGAAGTCATAGTAAGGGGTTTTTCCTAACTATCCCTAAAATTCATGTCCGGCATGGGTTTTTATTTGATTGTCTCCAAAATTCATGCTCGACTATGGGGTTTTTTTATCTCTTTTTTGGTGATCCCCTTTTTTGTGACTATCCCTAAAAATCATGCAAAGGTGATTGGGGATTTTTTAGTGAGTGTCCTCATAAGTTGATGTAGTCATGGCAGGTGGTTTTAGACTATCCCCAAAAGTCATTCATTATCAGAGGTGGGCCAAGCCATGTTTGTAGTTATGAGACAGTGTGAATATCATCCCTCTATAGGTTGGAGAGAGACAATGTGAATACCATCCCTTTATCGGTTATAGAGAGACAATATGAATACCAACCCTATATAGGTTGGAGCAAGATGGTGTGAATACCATCCATTTGTTGGTTAAAGCAAGAATAGCATCCCTTTGTTGGTTAAAGCAAGATGGTATGAATACCATCCCTTTGTTAGTTGGAGTGAGATAATGTGCATACCATCCCTTTGTTGATTAGAGAGAGATGGTGTGCATATCATCCCTTTGTCGAATGGAGCGAGATGGTGAGCATACCATCCCTTTTTTTTAATGGAGCGAGATGGTGGGCATACCATCCTTTTGTCAGTTATCGATAGTCAGAAGACAACATGGATACCATCTCCTAGCTGTCTGAATATGTGGATTGGGAGCGATCTTCTCACATCATGCTTGTCATGTGTGTCATGTTGACAAAGAAATGTTGATTAGGCCCTCCCAGGTGTTCACATCACGCATGTGTACATGTATTTGTGGGTTATGAGTCATGAATGCCAATTTTAGTCCATTGGTAAAGGAAACTATGCATGAAATCTAACCAAGGATCCCTTTACCTTGTAATTTCTTTGGTAGAGTAATGTGTGCATGTAGGATGTCATATAACATGTCATAGTGGTGTCTTGATTTCATTAACTTAGTACAAGAGTTAAAGGTTTAAGTAAGTATGGGTAGGAGGACATTTGGCTGTTGATATGACAATCTAAAGGTGTAGTTTTTCCTAAGTAGTTTGGAGTGTTAAGAGTGGGAATTTTATTTGGGTGGAGGGTTTGTTTAAAGGTAGATGTCCTTTTTGTAGTATTGTTGGTATCCTCATTTTCTCGAGGATCAGGGAGGACTTTTTCATGGGATGTAGTAGGGCTTAAGTAATGGGTGTTATCAACACCCAAATTTTGACTCAAGTTAATTAATGAATTCTGCAAGCTCATAGAAGTAGTGTTTAAGACCAGACCTTAAGAGACCCTGATTTAGGATAGATATGCTAAACCCTGGCATCCCCTGAACCTTAAGCACCAAGACCAGGCCTAGACTCTAGGTGGTTAGACATCGCCTACATGATCTCCTATGGACACTCCATTCACGAAAATCATTTCCAGCACCAATCTATGTGCAGAACCCTTTCCAAAACCAGTTAAAGTACACTTTTTTAGCCAAACCCTAATTTTTCGAGAATCACTAATAGGGCTATAAGGGTCCAAATTTCTAACTATCAATCATATTATTTCTAGAATTCTTCAACCTACATAAGACTTCTGACAACTAAGCATCTTAGGCTAAGAAATTATAGTTTAACCCTCATATTCTAATAACCTCATTTTTCTCTATACCATCAAGTATGGACCCTCAGTAAGCCCTTAAAACTTCCCTCGGCACCCAAAAGACACCAGGTCAGTTCCTACACCATCCAATCTATTTAGCCTTTGAAAAGGTCACTCTTAAACCAAATCATTGGAAGACTCAGCCTACCTCAATATCTAAATTCTTCCCTAAACCATGTCAAGACATTTTCAACTAATATCGACCCTCGATTGACACCCAGGACTTGCCCTAATATCCAAATTTCAAATAGTCAGTTTTCATTTCTAAGGTTTTCCTTTGCCTTCAAAAAACTCTCTCAAGCCCGAGCATTAGCAAACTCAACCTACCCCAATATCTCATTTCTCCCCCAAATCATGTTAAGACATATTTGGCCCTCGGTGAACTCCCAAGAATTCCTCGGGCAGCCAAATTCAAAACAGTCAGATGTCATTTCTGAAGTTTTCCTCTACCTTCAAAAGATTGTCTCTCGAACTAGGTCATTGGAAAAATCAACCTATCATAACTTCTCGATTCTCTTCAAACCAAGTTAGGATATTTTTTTATATCAACCATCAATGGACTCCTAGGATTTCACTAGGTATCCAAATTTTGAATGGTCAATTGTCAATTCTTGTGAGTTTCCCTACCTTTGAAAGACCGTCTCTCGGCCCAAATCATTAGCATGCCCACTCTACATCAGTACGACATCTACTCCAGATTAAATCAAAACACAATAAACTTATAAAAATCCTCAGTGAATCCCTAAGACTTCCCCCCTGGAACTCAAATTTTGAATAATTACCTACCAGTTCTTGGGTTTTTCCTTGTCTTCAAAATACTTGTCAACTAGTCTGGACCATTAGCAAACTCAACCTATCATAATTTCCCATTTCCCCTCAAACTAGGGTTAAACATTTTTTATGAGTGTTTTCCCTTCGAGGGCCTCCCAGTATTTACCCCAAAATCAAAATCCAAAGTTGTCAGTCCCTTCATCTTTAAGACTCTCAGGCCTTCAACTCTCTGTCTCCTATAATTTTTCCATTGTAAACCCAATAAATTCAAGTTCCAATTCTAGCAAGGTTTTTTCTTTTAATAGAATAAGGTTTCAAGTGAAATTTCTTGTTTGGGCATTAGTTTTACAAAAAGTTCAAACCTGTACTTCACAAAACCTAGAAGTTCCTTTCATATCAAGGGTTTGAAAATCATTTTTTTCACTTTTCCCCTCCCTTATGTGTTTGAAAGATTTCATGGTCACTTTAACCCAAAATTTCCCTACCTACACTCAATGGAATTCAATTTTAATTGCAACATTGATCCAAAAAATTTGGGAGACCCAAAAAGCATAGTAAATTTGTAGTTTTTCAAGCACAAGAACCCAAAAAAGCAGGGTTTGACAGTAAGAGGTGTTTTCCCTAAAAAGTAATCATTACACAATTAATGTAGTAAGACTTTAGGGTTTCCCTCATTAATGCAAGGAAAGCACCCATTTTGGGAGCATCACTTATGACCCTTGGATTGGCAACAAGTTGGTGCACCCTTTTAACCTACCCATTGGATCCTCTTTCTTGTTCCCTAGGCTTCTTCAAACCAATCTCCACCCTTGACTGAAGGATCCCTCATCTCAACCCTTGAAACCTATCAACTAGTGGGAGACATTACTTTACCATCAAATTTCATCCTAACCCTTGAACCTAGATCCAATCCTAACCCTTGATCCCCATTGACAATCAGATGTTTAGCCTCTCATCGAAGTCTCTTCAAGCCAATCCTCACCATTGATTTAAAATATACTCATCTCAACCTTAGAAACCTATCAACCAATGGGAGACATTACTTTACCCTCAAGTTTCATCCTAACCCTTAAACCTAAATCTAATCCTAGCCATTGATCCCACTAGCCCTTAGGATCCTTTAGCCCTTTTCCTAAGACTAATCTCAAACCTAGAAAAACCATCAACCATTGGATGCACTTAGCCTCTTCACTAAGACCAACCATCCATCAACCCACCATTGGATGCCTTTCATTTTCTCACCTAAGATCCACATGGCAGCCATACAAGGCCCTAGGAACTCTATAAATAGAGACAAACTCCAGCTCTAAAGGGGGTAAAAAAAATTTGAGAAAAACTAGAGAAAATAAAATAAAAGAAGAGAAAGACCAAGAGGAAGGAAATTTCAACTTCCCTCTTGCTCCAAACCTTGAAAGGTAATCCCTTTCCCTCTTTTTGTTTCTATACGTAGATTAGGTTTGAATTCATGAATTTCTCCCCTTCATGCACTGCCAAAATGACCTATGCTAAGTTCATATTAACCTCTTAAAGAGGGCTACACAGCAGAGACAAACTTTCTCTCTGTTGGATTCCTTTCTAAGAGCATCAGACTCCTAAATTTTTATTTTTTTTTGTAGAAATCATTTTTATCTTCTTTTTTTTTATGGGTGGTCTACACTAGTGTAAATTTTGGTGATTTTTGGAGCACACTAGAGCCCTGAAATATTGTCTGCAAGTTTGAGAAGCAAACTGTTCTTTTAAGTTTTCATTTAACCCTCTTTCAGTGTAGGATTTTTAATAATTCTTCAATTAAGAGTTAGGACCTGAAATTTTTATGCTAAGAGCATAGGAGGGTCCTCTATCTCTTTATAAAATTCCAAAATTTTTTAACCTCTGTATAGGGTCCAAATAGATCAAATTTATGCTACTAGATTTTTGTCTAGAGCTTAACGCCTGAATTTTAAATATTAAAATTCAACCATTCATCTTAAATTTAGGCATTGCAAAATTCAGGCGTTGAGTTTAGGGCCACATATTAGACTCTTGGACCCATCCAAGACAGCATCCAAACATGTAGGCTTGTCTGATTAATCAGAAGGCAAATTGTCCCAAGGTGGCCCCCCAACACTTGAATTTTACATTTGTTAAAAATTCAGGTGTTAAGCCTAATTTTAGGCATTGGATAAAATTCAAGCGTTCAGCTTGTGGACCTTATTTATGCACTATAGATCACCAATTAGGGTACCACATAAGTGTTGATGTGTCTCTGTGACCAAGCTCTAAAATGAGGTCACACTAGCCTAGAAAAGGGGCCCACCATTAACTCAATGCCTGAATTTTTATTCTAGATAAATTCAAGCATGAAATTAAAATTAGATGTAAGGTCAAAATTTAGGCATGAAGCCCAAAAACCTGAGATCAGATTTATGGGACCCACCCATCCTGCTTTGCCTTAAACCAATGACCCTCGAAGGGTCTCACAAAGGCCTAGTACCTCTGATTTTATCAGAAACTTAAGGGACACACTATAATGCACTACCTTGCACTTAAAGGGAAAATTTGTAATTTTACCACCACAAGGGTCAAATTGTCATTTCAAATATTTTAAACAGACCATAGAGTTGTTTAGGAATCCTTTAGATTAATTTAGAAGTGAAGAACACAAGTTAAACCATGAACCTTTCACATTCTAAAGTTGTCCCAAGAGCGTATTTGGGGTAACTTCATGGGAACACCAATAGCAATCCTGAGTGAATTAAAGTATAAACCATATATCATTTGAAAGATCGAGGAGTCTACTTTCCAATGCTTTAAACGGATCATGAAACAAAGTTTTCTAGACTAAGTAATAACTATTTTATTGTGGGGTGTCTGAGCTAAAAACCCTTGACCCATGCATGATCGGTTAGAGACATGGCATCACCCTCAAGAAATTCCATGACTGGTCACCAAACCCCTAACGGGTCATGCCTAAAAGGTCACCAAACCCTTAACTAGTCAAGGCTGGAAAATGTTGAAAAGTTATAAAAATTGTCATTTTTGCCATTTGGTGATGTGATTTCCATCCATTGGACTCCCATACATGTGGGATCTTGTCTTGGATGAGTTGAAACCCCACTAATACCTCATTTAGGTCATTTAAATTTATTAGAACAAAGAGACAAAGAGTTAGGGAGATTTAAGAGTTTTAGGAGAGAAATTATGGGAGTTCTTCCCCAATTAGGTAAGTTTCATTCCCAACTTAAAAAATCTACTAGGGTAGCTTATTTTTTTCATAGATCTTCCTAGTTTCATTTTTTTTAATGTTAAATCTATGTCATTTTATAGAGAATAGAGGGAAAGGAAAGAAGGTTCTTCTTCAAGATCTTCTTAGCAAGTAGAAGGAGAAACTTAGGTAAATAGTTACATAAAGCTTACATTATTTTTATTTTTTTAGGTTCTTAGAAGTCTGGTAACGGTAAAATCTTGAATCTATGAATATTTTTTCATATATTTGTAAAGCCATTTGCTAGGATCTTAGAAACCCTACCGCATCTGGTGATTTGTGATGAGATCTTATCAAATTTTGCTAGGATCATAGAAATTCCTATTTTATACTATGATGAAAAGTAGATTTGCATGCTATCTATATGTATATCCTTAAAATAATGAATCTCATACATTGTGAATACTTGTAAACTAGGATTCTATAATTTTATAGTTTCCATGAATGATATTGATGAATGATTTACTTGATTTTTCAAGAGAATTATGATTATTTGGATTAGTGATGAGCATCTTTTAAATTTGTTGGTTTAAAGTAATGTCAGAAGATAACTATGAAGCACGTTGATCTCTATATGATGATACAAGCATGTTGTGTATAAGTTTCTTAGGAAACTCCATGGAATGATTTAAGTAAGATATACTTAGAGATAGTGAATGACTGGATGACATATATAATTAAATTGTTATCTAGACCATTGTCTATGTCATGTGTATAGATTTTAAGATGTTTGAAAATATATGTAGGGTTGTATGACTTCCTTCATTAATAAGGTTAAAGAATGATTTATTCATGTTGCGCATATTCTTAATCTTGCTAGCATATTTAATCATGTGAACATAATTACATCTTGCATTATGATTGAATAATATGTCAAGTAAATGTAAGATAAGGTAATATGGCTGATAATGAACAATATTTGAAATGAATGAAGAATAAGAAGAATGAAATATGATAAATAAGAAAGTAAAAACAAGTGTCTGAATAATGAAGGTCCCATCATTGGGAGCTAAATGATGACTAGTGCTAAATGAGAAGTAAAAGTAACTAAGATATGAAGGATAAGGAACATGATAGTCTTCCCATTGAAAATACAATTCAATGACGAAGTATGACAACCCTCCCATTTGGGGTATAAACAATGGTATGATGGTCATTCTCATCGGGGTATAATGCAATGGTATGATGGACCTTCCCATTGAAGTATAATGCAATGGTACGATGGTCTTTCTCATTGGGCTATAACACAATGGTATGATGGCTCTCCCATTAGGGTATAATGCGATGGTATGATGGACCCACCATAGGGTATAATGAAATGACGACCTTTTCATTGATAATAGATCTCAATAGCAAAACATGATAGCCCTTGCCAGTGTAGAATAACACAATGTGACAAGATATAAAATAATATTAAAGGTCTCACCATTGGGAAACAGAAAGCATATTAGAAGATAAGAAAAGTCATAAAAAAAGAAACTCTAATAAAAATAAAAGGGAAGTCCATAAGAAAGTAAAAGCATTAAGAATGTAAAAGGAAGCCTATAAGCTTCAAGACTGAAATAAGAATTATAAGTTATATAAGAAAGAATCTAAAAAAATGCAAGAAATGGAAACACCGAAGTCTCACAAGTATTGGGAAGTGTATAAGATATATAAGAAAAGTGAAACTATGAGAAGAAAAAAAAGGAAGGGAAGCATATAAGCTTCATAAATAAAGTTATAAGTCATGTAAAGAAAAAAAAAAGTATTAAAGCAAGAAAATGAAAATTTGTAAGTTCACAAGTAAGAAGAAATCCATAACTTATGTAAGAAAAGAAAGTTCCCTAGAAAGGAAAGAAATGTAAGTCATTAATATGAGTAAGAAAATAATGTCAAAAAAAGAATAAAAACAAATAATCTTTAAAAAGAAGATAAAAGTCTCTAAAATATGTATGGAAAGAAGAAGATATAATATTAAGGAAATGATAAATGAATTCTAAAAGAATAACAATGAAAGCAATTTGAAGTGATAAATGAAATTCGATAAATTGATAAGTAGTGAAAGAACCTAATGAATGAAAATGCTAAGGATAATGACAAGAGAAAATGAACTATGCTGAATAAGACAAATGGTAAGAGTTTATGAAAGCAATAATGTAAATAATAAATGCTAAGATAAAGATAAACTTATAAAAATAGAAGTTGATCTATATATGTCTCACCATTACAATTACCTTGTTATAGCTACTAAATACTTAAGAATGATGCATGTTTACCTTGAAGTAGGTTACCTATACTCATTCTTATTGGGAATGTAGTAGGCCATGCATGAAAATTGTTAGAAAATACTTGTCAGGATTACACTAAGTATCTCAATCAGGATATATTTAGAATCATGCATATTGTCATGCATATATATTAGAAGAATGTCATGTATAAATAAAATCATGTTTATTTCCATGTAGAGTCCCTACATGATGAACCATGATGATGAGTGTGTAGAACTTGTGATGACTGGTAGACAATGTATGTACACTAATACATGCCTACATGCTAGAAATTGGTATGTATTTTTTATCGAGATATATTCAATATTTTTATATTGAAAGATTCATATTTTACCCATCCAGTTCCGTAGTATATTTTATGTACCTATTTACGAATTGTGGATCCCACCCATCCATATAATTTTTTTAAGTGAGGTTTAGTGCAAGTATGTCATTTGGAGTGCCTAGAGGTCAAAAAGAAGGCATGCAGTTAATGTTTTCTTTTAGTTTTGTTTAGTTTACTTTAGACTTTACCTTTTTATTAGATTTTATTATGGGGTTGTATTAGGTTCGAAGTTATGTTCTTAAGATTTATAGTTTCATGTCTTAATTGTAAGGATGGAAAACTAGTTTTATAGATGGTATGTGTTTATGATTTACTTTATTGTACCTTTAAAATTATGATGTTAGTGATAAATTTTTCTTATTTCGTTGCATGTGTTATGTTACAGCTACGATTAAGGTAAAAGGTTAAAATTTATAGCAAATTTCATATGAATCTAGCTTAGTAGTGGCCTAGATTCATGTCTAAATAAGGTTATAAAATTTGAAGTCGTTACACACACTAGGACATGGATTTGACCTATAACTATGTTCAATGCCTGAATTTTACATAGAATGAAATTCATGTGTTAGACATAAAGTTCAAGTGTTTTAGCAAATTTTAAGCATTATGATTTCCAGCTTTGTTTCATTCTTTATCTTTTGCTTTTATCAATGCGTTTATGTCCTATTTTGTACATTGTCTATCATTAGGATTATTTCATTCATATAGTAGCATGTTTCACTTTCATTTTTCCTTTTTAGCTCACTATGTATGCATGTATATATTCATGCATTTGTGGATGTGCATGGCTTGGAAGACGCACGACTATAAGTATTCCAGCATATTTTCATGCCTGAAAGTAGTCACATACATACCACTAAGTCAAAATGAACAAAACCCATCCCATAATGGCTGTTGGATTATCTAATGCCTAAATTTTACCCACAATAAAATTCAGGCATTAAACCTGAATTCAAGCATCAAGCCTGTGGGACCCACTAGTCCCACTTATCTTATATCTAGAGACCCTTGTAGGGTTTGACCCATCCTTAAAACCCTAACATAACCCCTGACTAGCTTTAGAAGTGAAGTTGGGCCCACCTTTGGGTATTTAAATATCCAATGCCTAAATTTTTATATACAGGTAAAATATAGGTGTTAGCCTATAAAATACATATGATTAACTAATCTTTGTCATTCATCCCTATGGAATCTCATGTCATACATGCTACGAGAAGCCACCGTAAAAAGGTGGGTGGTTGGAGTGCTTAACACCTTCCCCAACCACAATAAAATAGCTTACCATATTCTCTAACAAACTAGACCAGTATCAAGAGTTCATACACTAGACCTTAGGGAATAGGCTAGACCTAAGTGTCTAAACTTCCTTTTTTCGAGAAAGGAAGCCAATGCTTAACTCCATCGATAAACCCAAGTTGGTGGCAAGTGGCAACTCCTAAAGACCCTAACATTGTCTAGCTATATGATTAACCATCACACCCCTTAAAGACTAACCAACTACAACAAGTAGCGAAGTGGGGGTAGGAGCCAAGACACCCAACAGGGGAAGGGAGGTGCGAGCCTCTGATCTTTCCTCGATGCCCACAGGTGTGAAAGGGAGAAGGCTTAAAGTGGCATGTCGAGATTGGTCTTGTCTATTTAAAGATTAGGGAGGTCTTGACTAGTGGGGTGAAGTGTGCCTTAGGACATGGATGCTAATAAGGGGGATAATAAAGCCTCAAGTTTGTAGTATAGAATAGGTTAGTCAACTATACATGGTGACGGATGACTTGTCTTGACTATTTATGGGGGCGGGGGGGGGGGATACCGAATGAGAACAAGAAGATAATGACAGCAACATTAAGAAGAAAAGCAAGCCAAATTACAACTCCTTACACCATATGGCATACCGCACTGACTGCTCATAGTGCGACCAAACTGAGACCCAATCAAAGAGGGTATTTTAAATGAAGGCCACCAGATCACTCTGGCATCTATACTTGTCATTAAAGATCTTGCTGTTTCATTCCTTCCACAAACTCTAACAGATGGCTCCTGGTAAGGCCCTCTAAATGAAAAGGAAGAACCTCTCAAGACCACTAATCCACCACCCCGAAATTAGCTCATTAAAGAGTTTCAGAAAGATCCAAGAGATTTGAAGGTGAGAAAGGAAAAAGTCCCGCCCTGACTTAGCCATAGAGCAGCGGATGAAGAGATGACTTAGCGATTCCTCCTTCATGCATAGGACACACCTATTAGCCAAATTCCAATCTCTACTTTGCAGATGATTAAGGGTTAGAATTTTATCCAGGTAAGTATTCCGTTGGAAGAAGGACACATTGGAGGGAGTATCTAGGTTCCAAATGCCTTTATGGGGAATCCAGAAAACCCACTTGTATAGTCGTTAAATCTGTAAATTCCTGAACTTCAGCAACTTGTTCTTGTAGGATATGATAGAGAAATCGTGGAAGGAGAAGTGAGAATAGGAGAGATCAAAGGTTAGGTTGTTGATGAGATGTAATAGAAAGAAGGAGAGAGAGGGAGAGAAACTAGTGGAGAGGTCGTTGGGAAAGAGGAGGGAGAGAGAGAGAGAGAAAATAGGATAAGAGGAGAGGGGAGTTGATGCAGCATGCATGTAGGGTAGTGTGTGTTTGTGTTCAGGAGATAGGAATAAAATTGATAAAGTATTAAGGAAAAATAAACAAGATTCCTACTTGCAAATTCACATGCTAATTCAAGTGATTATTCAGAGGGTATTCATATGCATGAAAGGGGTTAGAGTTCACAAAATTACTAAACAAAGAAAAGACCTAAACTATATGCTAGGTTATCTAACGGATTTAGAGAGCAATAAGGTCAGGTTGCTGGCCTGGAAAATCTGATGTAGTAATTAGAACAAAAAAAAAAAAAAAACCCAAAAGTGGTGTTTAATATGGGGAAAACATCCAAGATGATCATGGGTATGTATGGGAAGATACCAGTCAGAGTTTAGTCTGACTATGGTCTTCAAATAATGTAGAAAAGACTGTAGGATTTGCTCATAATTTCATATTATCTTTCACAGGACATAGACCACATATCCCTCAAATCACTACTTTTAAGGAATTTGAAATAAAGGCCAAAAGGAAGAAACAACACCTGTAGCTATGAGGAATCACCTCTTTGATTCTTTAGCAGGTTGTTCCCATAAAAAAATGCAGCTTAGAGAGTTCCGAAAGAAGAGCTGATACGAAGTCCAAGCAAACAGTTCAGCCATGAATGCCGCCAGCCCAGAAATACGTGGACCTGGTGCTCCTTATAAACCACAGCTTTTGGATGGGTGATGGTACCCCTGTGGTCGCCCAAGGATTGTTATAACCCTGTATAAAAATCTCCTACAGAGGCTGTTGTACATGGGAGATGTAGGAGATCTCCTGGGATCATCCAGATTCAGCAAATCACGACTAGGTCTCCAATAACATCCATAAAACTCGAAAAAAAGAAAAAAAAGAAATCTGATTTGATTTCCAGCATAGATAGAGTCGTCCAGGTGTTCAAAGGCTCCAAGGTCTCAAAAACCACCCAAAGGAGTTGATGGTTGCTTCTGGAAAGCAATCCCCTAAAATCAGACTTGTGGGTGAAGTCACGCTTGATGCTTATGAAGGTTGGAGCACTGGCTGTAAAACTGAAGACCAGCATTTTAAGTTGCTTCAAATGGTGTCGCCTAGACTAGTAAGTCCTTTTGAGGATGCGGATTGATTCAAAACTCTACGGAGTTACATCGGATGTTGATTTTCATATGAATACTTTGTTTTCCGGTAAACAAAAATCTGAAAATAACAAATAGAAAAAAAAGATTGGAAGAGGTAGAAGATCCTTTAACCCAAGGAGAGGGAGTGGCCTCCACCACTAGTGTTAAACTAGGTGGTAGCCTAGACCCATTCTATGGTTTTGAGGATTTTCAACATATACAAAAGAAGAAGAAGAAACCCTAAAAACCGTGAGCAACATAATTTTTTTTTAATTCAAAATTTGTGTCCCCCAAAAAAATTGATCGTGGGCTACATATAAACACCTCCCAAGAATTAGGTTTAATATAAAAGAGAATAAAAGATATCAATACCCCCAACACAGGTAATGTCTACCCAAAATAACCCCCAACGACAAGTAATGACTTAAATACCCCTAAATAACACTTAAGGACTAAAACACCCTCACCAATATGTATCCCCCTCTAACAAGAGACATAAAATGACATAAATAAATAAAACGAACTCTAATGGAACCATGGCATCGTCATGTATTTCCTGCGCCTCCTCTAGTAGAACTGGAACTCACGCATGGATGATGTCCTCATTAGGAGTCGTTAGACTTCTACCTGCAACAAGGAGAGAGAAAAAGCTAAAGGGGGCCCTATGGCCAATACTCTAATTAATGTTCAATATTCTTCACTAAATCGTTAAGGGGGGGGGGTGCCTTATTTATAGGCTAACAACCAATCAAAATTAAAAACTTGCTAAAAAAAAAAAACTTCTAAACTTATAGACTTGTGATTCAAGTCTTTCCTAAAACTAGAACTCTTCTAAAACAAGACTTTCTAAAATTTAAAAAACTAAAAACAAGGAAAGGAAGGGGCTGTCGACCAACTATTATGTGGGGCCCATTGATGTGGCACAACATACAAATATCAACCAAAGAAGTAAAGGCCGCAAGGTTGAAGATACTAGGATGTGGGTCTCTCTTGAATCTATTGACCATCTCTTATTTAATTGACAAGGTACTCACTAAAATGTCCATAAACAAAAACAATAAAGACCCTTATGCCCTAAACTCTATGAAAACATAAAATATTAAGTAAAAGACATAAAATAACTAAGAAAAACTCCAACAGCCCCATGTGATAAGAGAACATGTGTTCTCCATAGATCTCCTCGTGTGGACCCCACCAAGACCCAGGGCCCCACTTGATCTTCCATGTCCACATCAACATTGTCAAGCATTGGTTATTTTTGCCCATTCTGCACCCATGGATGATGAGGATTCTGGGCTGAGACTTGCAATGTTTCTTAATCTCTGTGATTTGGTAGGGGTGGTGGTAGAATGTGACTTCATTTTGATAGTGGGTTGGTTTCATAGGTTGAGTCTTGTGAGGGTTCCCATGGAGATTAGCACATCTTATTGGAGAGGCACATCACTTAACGTCCAAAAGAACATCTTATTCAATTGAATGCATAGATCAGCCAGTACTCTTGTGGATGAATTAGTGAAGAATGGAGTCCCCAGATCTGAGTTGTATTTTGATCATTCCCTCCCTTTATAGCTGATTTTCATTTACTTTTATATGTGTTAACATAGGGCCTTCTTATCAGTTGTTATGTTATTCTCTTTGCTTCTTATTAATAAAATTCCAGTGTTATTTATAAAGGAAGACACTTACAAGGGAGAAACATTGGGTAGTCCTGGTACTACTATATGTTTGTACGTAGAGGTAATATTAAGAAAATTGGTACATAGTCTTTTCAATTAGAATTATCAAAACAGTACACCCCAGTTAGTAGGTCTGCTAGGCCACAAATCAGCTTGATCATATGATAGTAACCATCTGATAAATAGACAGTTTGAGCTGGATTGTTTGGTTTTATTTTTGGTTGTTTAAAAGGTTACAAATTTTTTGGTGGTTCATACCTCTTCGTTTCACTGATTTTGCCTCAAATCTTTTATTGGACCCTACAAATTGGAAGATTTAGATTATTTTGAAAATGAACCCTTTTTGTGGCCCTATGATAAGTTATTAAACGTGTGGCAGCTAAATCCAATTTGCTCAAAAGGGTAGTCCGGCCTATCATAGTAAGTTACCACCACCCCTTCACCCAAAAGAAAAAGCAGCAAAATATATTAAACATATTGGATAAAAAGTCTAAGTGAAAGATTTTTTTTTTTTTTTTGAAAAAGGTAAAAGTATTTTATTTAAAGGCACAAGCCAATAGCATGATAAATGCTTTACATAACAACTACAATAAGAGAGAGTCCCAATAAAAAATCTAAGATCTAAGAGGAGGTGCTTCCCTTGATTGCATCAGGAAAAGCCACCCATGGATTGTTGAAAGGATACAGTCAAGAATGATACGAGACTCTCTAGCGGTATTCTCGAACGTACTTCTATTACATTCCTCCCAAATAGCCCCGCATATTGCTGCTGGCACCAACAATCACATTTCCCTACAAAGATCACTCCCAGAAGCAAGCGCTTGCTTCGGCCAACATGAAAGCAACTCCTTTATCGACACAGGCTGAACCTAGACAACTCCAAATTTGCTAATAAAATGATTCAAGAATGGAGCAGACCATGGGCAATGCAAGAAACTATGGCTTATAGATTCATCATCCCCTTTACATAAACAACACCAATTGGGAAGAATCAGACCTCTCCTGATTAGATTGTCTGTCATTGGGATTTTGTTCCACCACAATTCCCACAAAAGAAATGCAAATTTGGATTGTACATGAGAGTTCCAAATGCACTCTCCAGGAAATGCAATCTGACTAGGGGACTAAGAGCCTCTCATATCGATCTAACTAAGAAGCCTTTTTCTTCATCCAGAGTCCAGAGCATTGCATCTGGCTGGTTTTCTTCCCCAAGGGTGTAGTGATCCATAATGTCCAACAATCTTTCCATCTCCTTAATCTCCCAGTCATTCATATTTCTTCTTGGATGAATATTCCTACTCATTCTCTCGATAACCGGATTGCAATAACCTGATGATGAAGATTTAGCCCCTAGCGGGAGCCCAAGGTATGTGATTGGAAGGGGTTCCACCTCACAATTTAGCACTACTGCGAGCCTCTCCATATGATGGATATTCCTCACCGGGCTTAATGTGGATTTACTCCAGTTCACCTTTAAACCTGTAGCCACTTCCATAATCAGCAACAAACATCTCAGATTTTGTAACCCTTCCTCATTCGCTTTGACCATGAAAAGGGAGTCATCCACAAACTGGATGAACGAAACTGACAACCCTCCCCTTAACGGGAATCCTTGAATAAGCCCCACTGATGCTGCTTTGGCCACCATCCTACCCATGAGATCTGCCACTATAATAAACAGATATGGTGATAGCGGGTCATCTTGCCTGATACTTCTATTTCCTTTGAAAAATCATTTTGGGGATCCGTTCACCATGACTGAGAATAAAAGAGATGTCATGCAAATCTTCATCCAATTTCTCCATTTTACCCCAAATCCCATTTGGTCTAAGACTCAATTAACAAAACCCCAATTCACATGGTCATAAGCGTTCTCCATATCTTCTTTAAACACCACCCTCAGCCACCCAACTTTCACCGTGACATCAATGTTTTCATTTGCTAATAAGGAGAAATTTGTCATTTGCCTTCTAGGAAGGAAGGCATGTTGCGACTCAATAATAACCTCTGCCAGGACTATCTTGAGACGACTAGCCAAAGTTTTGGCCAACAATTTATAGATGCATCCTACCAAACTGATAGGTTGGTAATCTTTGAGCTCTGCCGCTCCTTTCTTCTTTGGAATAAGAGTGATAAAAGTCGCACTCAAACTTCTGCACCAAGCGTCCTCGGAATGAAACTCCGAAAAGACTTGTAGAACATCTTTGCCCACCACCTCCCAGCAAGCAAGAAGGAACTTAGTCGGGAACCCATCTGGACCTGGAGCCTTATCCTCCTCCATGCTCTTAAGAGCCAACCAAATCTCTTCCTTGGAAAACGGCCTCTCCAACCACCGACATTGAACATCCCCAATACGATAAAAGATAATACATAAAGACAACACAAAGAAGTTATTCTTACCTATATTATATAAAGGGGACAAAGGTAATATTGTAATGACAGTCAATTTTTTTTGATATATCAATTATTATTTTTCCTTGGGGTTCCGTTTGGTTTGCCCCCAGAGTTCTGAATCCTATCTTTCAGGGTTTTTTTTGCTAAAATTGGCATCAGCCTCGAATCCTTATAAAAAAGAGAGAAAAAGAAAATAACCTGATTTGTGTCTGTTCTCAGAATGCCATTAGCTGTATTTAGGATATGATAGAATCCAAGAAGTATTTTTGCATATATATGGTTCATGCACAAATGTGCCCCCTTCTTTATATATATATATATATTTGTTTACTTCACATCATAATAATATGTATTGCAGAGGTTTAATTGCTTTTATTTTTTGGTTGTTGTGCAGCTGCATGCAAAGGGCAAAATATGACATTGGGGAAGAGGCTGTACATCGGTTTTCCTTACCTCCCGAAGATAAAGCAACTCTAGAACTTGCTGAATGGGTAGATGGTGCTTTTCGAAAAGCATCAGTACGGTCCAAACTGGTCACTCCTTTTTATTTGATTTTATTTTTCTGGTAGACAATAGTCTTATATTATTTTTGTAAGTTGCAATGTCAGTCGTTGGCTGTCTGGGGTCATGCACAACTCTTTTTGGGCAACTGCGGATTCCATGGAATTAAATCTTGTTCACAATTTTTTTTTTTCAAATCTTTTTGGTCAGTATCATTTTCTCTTTGGTCATACTGATAATTCGTTACTAATCCACTGATGAGAGGGAATATCATATTGATAATTAACGCGAGCAAGCTATGTCACCTCCTTCCTTACCACTGAGTCAAAATTCTTGAAAATTTGTTTTTAGTTGTGGGTCTGATGGCATTATTCTACCCATAAAATTTTCTCTATGCATAGTTGTGTCATGATTTTCTTCTTCAATTAGTGTTGTCAACTCTGATATGATTTTGATCTTGAAATTTTTATTTCATTTGGAGCAGCAATTATGAGCCTAGATTTAATCCTTTCATCTAAAAGAAAGAAAGAAGTTTATTTCTCACATTATTTGGTAAATGATCTGCTACACAATGTGCATGATTCTTCTTGTAGAAAAAGGAACTGTAAATTGATGGTAATTTATTAGGAGCTAATTGTTTAGGGTTTATGTGAAGAAGTTACGGATTCCACACACTAAATCTGATTTATATATCTTACTAAAAAGATCGTGTACAAGTAGTTCACATGGGCAGAAATATACAGTAACATAAGTAATGAAATGAATACCCCCATGGCCATACATACTTAAGCCCATATGTCCACACTCTCCCTCAAGCTGGAGTGTAGAAATTGCAAATACCCCAGCTTGCTAACTGAGGAATGGATGGAAGAACCACCCAGACCTTCAGTTAACAAGTCAGCTAACTAATGTGGATATTGAAGGCTATGTGGGTCCCACTCGTGGCTTGGTGGGGTCCACACAGAAAGACATATGAAGATACATGAACATCTTTGGGACACATGATGGAGTCTTTTTAGAGTTATTTTACTGTTTTACTTAATGTTTTATGAGTTAATAGAGTTTAGGGACTTAGGTGACATTTTAAATTTTGTAATAAGACATTATTGTCAATGGTATTTTAGTAATTTTAGAGAGTACCAAGTCAAAGTTGGGCCCTCTTAGAGTGCTGGTCGAAATCCTCTAGAAGGGTTTGATTTTGACAGTTTTTTACTTTTAGAAAGTCAATGTTTTAATGGTTTTGAGTTTAGGAAGTCTTAGGTAGCAAGTAAGCTAGTGGTTTAGGAGTTTCTAATTTGGTTTATTGAGTTGGTGAGCCTATATAGATGGCTGCACGTTTTTGTATTGGTATGATGGAATTAATAAAATTTTTGGCTGGTTTCTTGTTCTCAATGAGTAGAATTCCTTCTCTTCTTCCAGCTTTTGGTGCCTAAACTTGAACCTATGAATGGTGATGTCCAAGGGCTTGTGAGGTAGTTGATTACCCACATCTAGGTTCTTGTTTTCCTCTCCTTCTTCTTCGCTTTTCTTCTTATTTTTTTCCTTTAGTTGTTGCTTTTCTTTGCAAATTTTCTATTCATTAATTTTCATCAAGAATCAACAAGAGACTTTCTTGAAGGTTTTTTGAACCTTTCTCTGCAGAATTCCTTAGTCCCCTTCTTTAATCTTCACATCATTAAAATTCTGTTCCTGTTTGCAAAACCCATCGGCTATCTTTTTTTCTTTTTGAAAAGATATGATAATCCATTAAATGAAGCCACCAAAGGCGTAAGAAAATAGCATGAGAGATGCTTAACACAACAGACCAACCGAAAGGAGAAAATTAAGCAAAAACAGAGCCAAAAGGCTACAAAATAAGAGAGTCCCAATCAAATATCTAAGATCGGAACAGAGGCCGCTCCCGATTCGAAGCTACGAACAACCAGTCATAGATTTTGGAGAGAATAGCGTCAATAATGTTGCGAACCAGCCTAGATTTATCTTCAAACGTTGTCCAATGTCTCTCCTCCCAAATGACCTAACATAAGGTTGAAGGGATCAACTTCCACATAATCCTACACAACTCACTCCCACCTCTATTGATTTGAACCGGCCAACAAGAGAGAAGGCTCCTAACTGAGCCCGGCTGAACCCACACCACCCCAAACCGAACAAGGAAATAACTCCAAAGATGCGCAACCCACAGATAATGAATAAAGAGAAGCCTTGAGGATTCTGCAGCCGAAGTGCACAAACAACATCGATTCGGGATCATCATCCCCCTCGAGATTAGCTTATCAATCATCAGAGCTGTATCCCACCACAATTCCCACATAAGGAAAGAGACCTTCAACAGGATTAGGTTGTTCCACACACACTCACCAGGATAGGAAGGCACAACCGAGGGACACAGGGCGTTATACATAGATTTGACAGTATAGCCATTCCCTTCATCAAGAACCCAAACCATTTCACCCTGTTGCTCTATGTCCCCAGATCGTACCTCCTCATCGGCCATCTGATGTAGAATAAGTGTCAAAACCTCGTAGACAATTAATCAAACACTTGGAAGATCAAAATTACTTGACAGAAAATTAAGGCTTTGTTTGGTTCGGATTCTCAAAATTGATTATTGATTATGATTATGGATTCTCATAATCAGATTATGAAAAACGATTTTG